>QLTV01004104.1:279305-291733 GCA_003457575.1 Thermophis baileyi | reverse complement strand
CAGTTTCGCCATCACTGGCATAGGCTCTCTTGCTTGAGCAGGGATTGGTCTAGAAGTCCTCCAAGGTCCCTTCCAACTCTGTTAGTCTGTTAAAGTATGGTCATGTACACAGACATAAAGCCAGGAAAGAAACAAAAGAGGGGGGGAAATTGATAGTTCTTCAATGCTTCAGATATTTGAGTACAGGTTGGGACACAGATTTTGGCTTAGTAAAACAGCTGCATTTTACTCATAATAAGCTAGCTATATTGTGCAACATTAATTTTAATGGTTTAAGTCAGCAGCCCCCAACCATTTGGGCACCAGGGACTGGTTCTGTGGAGAGAGGTTTTTCCATGGACCAGAGGGGGTGTGATTTCGCATGATTCGCTTGTTTGCGCTGCTCAGTTTCTGGCGTGCCATGGACCAGTGCCGGTCCATGGACCAGAGACTGGGGACTCCTGGTTTAAGTGTTTTATGTAAAGCAGCATAAAACACTTAAAATAGCACAAAATAGTATTTTTAATGCTACAGATATACAAACAGAAAAACAATAGCCCTCAGCAATTTAGACAAGAAAATACTGAAATAGCAAGTTAGCAAGCAGATTACTTTGACTTTCAGCTGATTAAACCAAGAATCTCAGTTCTTAAAATAATGAGTTTGGATTCTGGGTGAGCAATTTCATCCACTCCAGATGTTCTAGATTGCTTATCTTACAACCTGGGATGCTAGAGGCCATATCAGGGCTGACAGTGGACTTAGGTTCTCCAGACTTATGGTTGGGGGGACTTCAATCTGCCATCCCTGGGTTCAGCCTCAAAAGCGGCTTAGGAATTTATGACCATTATGGAGGCCATGGGCTTATCCCAGATCATTTTAGGTCTGACTCGGGACAATGGTTACAGACCAGATTTGATCTTCTTTTTGGAGCAATGGTAACACAATCTGGTGAGATCGCATTGCCATTGCTCTGACAAGAAGATCAAATCTAATATTATCCCCCATATCATGGTCATATCACGTCCTTGAGATTTTTTTTATGCCGCCCCCTCTGCAGGAGGTCCCTGAGAGGTTCCTTTGAGAGGTTCACCTCCAGAGACTCGACTGAGTTTCAGAGGGTACTGTGAGATATCTCAGAGACTTTGCTGCGCAGTCCTGCCAAAACCTTGTTAACATCTTGGAATCAAAGGGCAGCTAGGGACTGGACAAGATTGCGCCTCTCCAGATCCATCACGCCCGACTTTCCCCATGGTTCATGGGGGAGTGGCAGGTTCTGGAAAGGGTTAACAGATGCTAGTGCACCACTGCAGGAAAATGAAGGATGACTCTGACAAGACACAACTTAGAGCTGCTATTATAGCCTACCTCGTGACAATAAGAGCGCTACATGGGGCTACCCTTGAAGAGCATTCGGAAGCTACAACTGGCATCATGGGCAGTCTTTGGGGTCCCTGCAGTGGTCCATGTTTCATCACTCTTCCAAAAACTGCACTGGTTGTCAATTTCTTTCCAGGAGCAATTCAAAGTTTGTGTGATCACCTTTAAAGCTTTGCATGGCATGGGGTCCAAGTTACCTGAGAAACTATCTCACCCCAATAGGACTGGCCTGCCCCACCAGTGCTGGCAGAGGAGGGATGCTATAAATCCCATTGGTCAAGGAATTCTGGCTGGTGGGGTCCAGGAGAAGAGACTTCTCTGCCATGCCTCCTGCATTCTGGAACATTTTGCTCCCAGGATGAGATCTGCTCCCACCCTCCTGACTTTCAGGCAAAGATCCTGAAGGTCTGGCTCTGCCAGTTGGCTTGGGGGCCGAATGGGGGAGTATCATGCTGAAGGTGGTTGATGGACCATGTCTTCCCCCCCCCATGCATTCTGCTCCCTCCCTTCCCACTTTTAATAATAATTTGTGTTATTAGAAATATCTATTTTTTCATGATTTATTGCTTTTAATGTTGTAAACCACTCAGAGTTGCCTGTGGCTAGATATGCGGCAAATAAATTTAATAATAAATAAATCTCTTACAATATGCTTTATAGGCTGGGAATGATTGAAGTTGATACTCAAAAACCTGGGTGGATACAGTAATTTTCTTCTAGATATTTCAATCAGGTTCATAGTAGAGTGATTGTGGACGAGTATGGAGGTGGCCTTGAAGAAGGAATTCAAACCTTTGTGTAAACATCAGCTTAGCCTGGATAGATGGAAGAGAGTAGCGACAAACTCAGAATTTGCCTTGCCTTGATTCTCCTTAGTGTAAGAGAAGAGAGGGAAAACCTCTGTCAGGCTTTCAAGATTCTGTTATTATACCCTATAACAATATTAATTCAGTAATATTGTAATTATTACAGTAATTCATGTGGCATTTATTTTTTGACCTAGTTTATCTCAAAGAGCAGGTAGTGATCCTTTATTAACTTTACAGCAGTCTGATTTTATATGGGAGTTGCAGGCCCTATACAGAATTTTAATATTTATATTAGAATTTAAGAAATTTATTACCCTTTATTCTGCAGCTGATTGACCCTTTCAACTCTCAAGATTTAGGGGAAGCAGTTTGGAAATATACTTATTAAATTTATGTATGTATGTATGTGCTGCAGTGGTGGGTTGCTGCCGGTTCGGACTGGTTCTCCCGTACCGGTGGCGGAAATTTGCACCTGCTCGCCAAACCGGCAGCGATGGCCGGATGTCCACGCCCCCAAACCTGTTCTCCAGTCGCTGTGGCTGGCAAAGAACCCTCTGCGCATGCACAGAGGCTTCTGCGCATGCACAGAGGGTCATTTCCGCGATGTGATGTAGGCACGCGCGTGCTTTGCTCACGCGCGCACGTAAAACGCACACTTCCGTCGCGATGTGAACCAGTAGGGAAGGTAAGTGGAACCCACCCCTGATGTGCTGGTGTCTTGAGTTGCATGAAAAGTATTTTGTTAACAAAAAGAATTGTTAATACATTTGCTATGATACTGAGTACATTGGATTGAGGAATGACTTAATTACATGATTAAAAAATAGGAAGAAATGTAATAAACTTCAAAATTGTAGTTTCAAAGAAGCGCACTGAAAAGATATCTATTTGTTTCAATATGTCATTTTACCCGAAGTAAGTAATACTTATTTGAGCAGTTCACTGATCCCCGAAAAATAATTTTAAAATATATACGTGGCTAGCTCAAATCTCCAACGTAGCTGATGAAAATAATTATAAAATAAAACATAAGAAAATAAATAGCAACACCTCATCCCAACCAAGTATTGAAATACAAAAGCTAAGAGCTCTTTCTTTGTTTTCCAGATTTCACAGTATTGCAAAGATCCTTTGAAATTTCATCTTACCACCTTCTTCTGTATAAGCCCATCCCATAAGTACTGTCCTGGCCACCATCCAGTGAAGTAGCCTTTCTGCACAACAGGGAGTCTCTTTCCTTTAGAGGGGTTTAGGTTTGCAGCTGTCACTGCCAAGCGAAAGGCCATTGTGCCCCCCCATTTTAAAAGTACAAGACAGCTGTTGCAGCTGTTGCCAATATGAAGATTTTATGGTACACTCCAAGATGCAGGCGTAACTGGAGCTGCCCCCTAGAGATTTGTTTGCAGCAAGGCAAACATCAGGAGTTTTACCTTGGAGGATTCTTCCTGCAGAGCTACAAAACGGCTCTTTGGTGCCCGATGAAGACTAGAAGGTGTTGCAAAGGGGTCCGTGGACGGATGGACCATAGTACTCAGGGGATATCTGAGATCAGGAGTACTTCCAACAAGGGACCTATTAAAAAGGAAAAAAAAATATTTACTTTAAAGATATAATGGAAGTTGTATTGCTTAAAGTTTAGCTTTCTATAGAGAAATCCTGAATTTAAATACATCCAATATGGCTTTTCTTATCTTCTATCAATATCCTAAAATACAGACATATTGCCAGAGATTATGCATTAAAAATCACAGGATAGGATGGGTTCCTTATTTTTTCTGGCTGGTGAGAAAATTTGGGGCTAATAAACATTTCTAGAGCAGTTGTAACTATGTTATAGATATTCTTACACAAAGATTGTCATGATGAGTGTGTCCAATCACAACCCTATCACAACCCCACCCACATACCAAAGGGCAATAAAGAACTGGACTATTTCATTATCTATGAATGTTGTTTTAATTCAGAGCAGCATTGATCAGGTCTTTCAGGGGTGTAGTTAGTAGTTTCCAGGATGCTACCTAGTGGAGTACTGAAAAACATCTGCAGCAGTAGTGGGCTCTAAAACCCTTTACTACCGGTTCACGCGTGCGCGCACAACACTTCTGCGCATGCACAGAAGCGTCCCGGGCGGGTGGGCGGAGCATCCCAGATGGGTGGGCAGAATGTCCCGGGCGGGTGGCCGGAGCCTCCCGCCACCGCCGCTACCGGTTCTAACAACCGGGCAGAACTGGGAGCAACTCACCACTGATCTGCAAGCAAACAACAAAGTTCAGGAAGCACTAAGAACCCCACAGTAAATTTCTTGAAACAGTAAAGAACTTCTGGAAGTTAGTAGACAATCTTTGTATACCACATCCAGTAGAAAAATTGAACTTTTCAGTGTTGAACTTTTGAAAATTGAACTTTTCCTAGAACATTCTGTCCTGAGAAGGTAAATTTTATCTCAACTTTATGTGTAGATCAAGTCTTTTTGGAAATATAGATTATACTTAAGACTGCCGCTTTGCCTTGCAGCATCCTAGCTTCCCATTGGATAATTTTTAATCAAAAGACTTATTTAAAATAAAATAAGGTAGGGCAGGATGCTGGGCAAATACTGAGGAAAATGTCAGCAGATATGTCCTTTGATTCTCCAAGGCTTTATCAAAGACTAAGCCAACAATAATACCAAAATTTTATAAGAAACAGCCAAAACACTGAATACAGTTATAAGAAAATAAGCATCCTTTGTAGAAAAACTTAGCTTACATTATCATAATCTAGATATATTGAACATAGACTTAGATAATGGGGGCTGAACAAATATCTCCAAAACTCCCAAGTAATGAAACAAAAATATAGTCAAGGTGGCTCAGAAATAATAAATAAATAAATAAATACATACATACATACATACATACATACATACATAAATTTAAGTAGCAGGTGGGGTAGAGTACTGCTAAATATCAGTGAGGGAATACTTGGTGTCCTGAAGATCAAGACCTGTTTCAGGAATACTTTCTCATCTCCAGGGAACAGAGGCACAATTGTTTTTCCTTCCTTCCTTCCTTCCTTCCTTCCTTCCTTCCTTCCTTCCTTCCTTCCTTTCGCGCCCTCCATCCCTCCCTCCCTCCCTCCTTTTTACTTTAAAATTTTATTTAACAACAATACAGTATGTAATGTACCAGAGGTGGGATTCAGCAAGTTCTGACCAGTTCTGGAGAACCAGTAGCGGAAATTTTGAGTATTTTGGAGAACCGGTAAATACCACCTCTGACTGGCCCCACCCACATCTATTCTCTGCCTCCCAAGTTCCAGCTGATCGGGAGGAAATGGGGATTTTGCAGTAACCTTCCTCTGGAGTGGGGAGGGAATGGAGATTTTGCAGTATCCTTCCCCTGGAGCGGGGTGGGAATGGAGATTTTACAGTATCCTTCCCCTGCCACGCCCACCAAGCCATGCCACGCCCACCAAGCCACGCCCACAGAACCAGTAGTAAAAAAATTTGAATCCCACCACTGTAATGTACAGTAGGTAGAAATACACTCTATTGCTTTATTTTTTAGTCTTATTATTAATCCTTTTTATTTTATTTAAAACAGAGGGGTATTTTACCTATGAAGGCACAAATAACTATTGGGGTTAAACAATTACTGCTCAATTAAACATTAGTAAAAGATACCAAGCAGAGTGTGTTAAGTTGGTTTTATGATGTAAAAAGTATATAGGTAAGTATTTAATTTCTGATTTCCGCTTTCTATGAGTCCAACCAATTTTGCAATACCTGATGGCTTAAGCTTTAGAATCCATAATGTAGAAACACAAGATAATTTGGATGAGATAAAAAGAAAAGAATTGAAGAAATTTCCAGAGAAGGTAACTACCGTATTTTTTGCACTATAAGATGCTCCAGATCATAAGACGCACCTAGCTTTTGGGGAGGAAAACAAGAAAAAAAAATCTGCCTCTGCCTCCCAGTAATTTGCCTCCTTGCAGCAAACAGCAAACAGCAAACAGTCTGGTCAGCTTCAGCACAGCCTGATTTAGCACGAGCAGCTGATTGGCAGTTGGATCGCCCTCCCGGAATACCGCCGATCAGCTGTTCCAGGCTGCAGGGATCGCCACCGCCGCCACTGCCAATCGCTGCCGCCTATCACTGCCTCCGTGTGCCCCATGTTCGGCCTCTGCACATCCTGTTTTCGGCCTCCGCATGCCCCATTTTCAGCCTCTGCATGTCCTGTTTTTGGCCTCCATGCGCCCCATTTTCGGCCTCCGCATGTCCCATTTTTGGCCCATTCCAGGCGGCGGGGATCACCGCCACCGCCGCTCCCCGCCACCTGGAATGGGCCAAAAACGGCATGCGCGGAGGCCAAAAATGGGACGTGAGGAGGCCGAAAATGGGGCACGTGGAGGTGGCGGCGATCAGCGGCGACAGCGGCAATGAGTGGCGGCGATCCCCACAGCCTGGAACAGCTGATCGGTGGTATTCCGGGAGGCCGATCCAACCGCCAATTAGTGCTCGTGCTAAATTAGGCTTGCTGAAGCTGACCAGGTTGTTTGCTGTTTGCTACAAGGAGGCAAATTGCTGGGAGGCAGAGGCCGAAGGGTGGGGGCTAGCAGGTGGGCAGGGCTTTGGCAACATTCGCTCTATAAGATGCACAGACATTTCCACCCACTTTTTTGGGGGGGGATGCGTCTTATAGTGTGAAAAATACAGTATTTCTCAATAAAGTAAGCTTTCAAAACAACAGTTATCTATGTTAACAGTAAAAGAAATGAAAATGAATTATGTAAAGTAAAAAAATGAGTTTGCAAATAAATCAGGAAATGGCTGAAAAATAAATGATGAAAAGAAAACGATACTGAAATTACAAGAGGGAAATACTGTATGAATGGACAATGCAGACAAAATTTCATCAATACTGTTCCAATTTTTATAAAAGAAGTAACATCTCTCTAGAGAAAATAGATGAATCTGTAAAGAATCAAAATTTACTGAGGATTACAGAGGAACAGAGACAGGTTATGAATGAACTTATAACAATAAAGGAAATTTCTGAAGCTTAAAAAAAATTAAACCAGGAAGAATGCCTAGGCCAGGGGTATTATCAGGTTTTATTATACATGATTTGAGGATTTTACAACCTTTACAAAACACGATGAACTCTACACTGCAGGAGGAAAGATGTTGGAAAGTTGGAAAGAGGTCAACAGTAGAACTAATATTTAAAGAGGGACAGTTTTGACTTGAATAAGAAACTATAGGCTGATATTATTAAGACTGAAAACAATTTTGCAAGAATTTATGCATGACGATCAATTGGGGTTTTTATCTAAAAGACAGTTAAGGGACAATGTTTAGAAATGCATTGAGCATTTTTGAATATTTAGAGCAATATAATGAAAAACAAGCCACCTTGACTTTCTTAGATGCAGAGAAGACCTTTGATTATTTGAACTGGCTTTCTTCAATATTTTGGAAGATATTAATTTTGAGCATTATAAAATGAGTAAAATCAATTTACACTTCACAAAAAGCACAAATAATTGTTAATGGAGATATAACAAAACCATGTAAGATACTAAAAGGAACAAAATAAGGTTGCACACGGTCTCCTCTCCTATTTTGGTTCTTGAAATATTGGATAGAGATATAACACAAGATGAGAAGAATGTGGGAGTATAGATTTTAAAAGACACTTATTAAGTTAAGAGTTTAGGCAGATGACTTGGTTTTTGGTTTTGGAAAATCCTTTAAAGGGAATTGAAACATTAATAGACTATTTTTAAAAATTGCTACATTAACAAGTTTCAAGATTGATAAACAGGAGATAAATATATTAACAAATAGAAGAGCAAATAGAATTGTTGAATAAAATAGGTTTTAAAATTAAGAAGGTAAATGTCTGAATATCACTATGACAAATATAAACTGTAAGATTTCAAAATAACTATGGTAAGATATGGAATTGAGTTCAATGGATAAGTTAAGATAGGAGAAATTACAACTGTCATTGCTGGAGGAATTTCTGTCATAAAAATGAAAGTTTTGCCTAGAATGATACTTATGTTTCAGACAATATCTGAGAAGGATATATCTATATTTGTGTGCTGGGGGAAAACATGACTTAAATACAAGGTGTTACAAAATGCAAAGGAAAGGAGGATTGAATCTACCTGATTTTAAATTATATTTTGCAGCTTGCTTTTTACCGGTAGTTTGGATGAAAGAATGGGTATTGCTGAGAAAAAGAAGGCTCTTGGAGTTAGGTGGTTCTCAACCTTTCTAATGCCATGACTCCTCGCGACCCCCGTCCCGCTGCCGCGACCCCCGCCCCGCCCCCTCCCTGCGCGCGATGAGGTAACAAAGGGGGCATGGCACCAGGGGTGAAATGCTCCCAGTTCGGCTGTGCCTGCGGGTCGCCGGACAGCCAGTAGCGACGGAAGCGGGCGACTTCGCCCGGACGCCGCCATTTGAGTTATTTTACCCTCCGCGCATGCGCAGAACGCTTTGCGCATGCGCACAGGGTAAAAGAACCCAAATGGCGGCGGGTAGGGGAAGAGTGCCGATCCCGGCGTCCCTTAAGGAGCCACGCCGAACAATCCCCTCGCACAGCACAAAGCTCCTCTCAGTCAACGCGCAACCATCTAGAACAGCGGTTCTCAACCTGTGGGTCGCGACCCCTTTGGGGGTCGAGCGACCTTTTCACAGGGGTCGCCGTGCGCGCTAGCCCGCCATCTTGGAAATGCTCCCAGTTCAGCCGTGCCTGCGGGTCGCCGGACAGCCGGTAGCCACGGAAGCGGGAGACTTCGCCCACCCGCCCGGACGCCGCCATTTGAGTTCTTTTACCCTCTGCGCATGCGCAAAGCATTCTGCGCATGCACAGAGGGTAAAAGAACTCAAATGGCGGTGTCTGGGCGGGCGGGCGAAGTCTCCCGCTTCCGTGGCTACCGGCTGTCTGGCAACCCACAGGCACGGCCGAACTGGGAGCATTTCCAAGATGGCGGGCTAGCGCGCGCGGCAACCCCTGTGAAAAGGTCGTTCGACCCCCAAAGGGGTCGCGATCCACAGGTTGAGAACCGCTGAGTTAGAAGGACACAACCTAACATTTGGGTTGCATGAGTGTTTGTGGTATGATAAAGTCCAGGTTAATTTAGATTTTAAAAATGATTATGTTAAACATGCCCTATGGAGAATATGGAATAGATACAAATCCAGATTGTGCCGGAACACATCTCTATGGATCTCAGCACAAGTTTCATTTTATAGATGAGAAATAATAGGGAAAGAGAAATCATGAGATAATAGAATTTTATCAAGGGTAATGTACTGTAAATAAACTCAAGGGAAGAACTAGTGGCAGTGGCATATTGTTGTTAATGTTTTTTTATTTATTTGTCATATTTTAAAACTCCTACCAAAATGGAACAGATTCAATTAATTAGGGGCAATTAACTGAATTACCAGTTCGGTTAATATAGAGAGAGAAAGAGCATTACACAGGCCTCCAGAGGAAGCATATTTTAGAGCGTGGGAGCCACTACCGAGAAGGCCTGGTGCTTAACATAGGTCCTATGTATGAGGAGAGAGAGGGAGAGAGGGGGGGGAGAGAGAGAGAGAGGGAGAAGAAGGAGAAGGAGAGAGAGAGGGAGGGAGGGAGGGAGAGAGAAGGGGGAGGGAGGAGAGGGAGAGAGAGGGAGAGAGAAAGAGAGAGAGGGAGGGAGTAGGAGAGGAAGAGAGAGGGAGAGAGAAAGAGAGAGAGGGAGGGAGAGAGATCTAATGGTATGTAAATGTAATTAATAAATACGCAAATGTAACAGGAATGTAACATGCAAGTTCTTCAAGATAAAAGTGGGTGTAAAAAATAAAATAAAAATAATCAGATTAAAGAATTTGTACCTGAATATCAAAAGAAATTCAGAAATATCTTGAATATTAAATAATAAGCAGCCATTGATGATACTTAAAATTCAACCCAGGCCTAGAAAATCCATGGTGTGCCAAAGGATTTCAGTGAATTAAAAACATACTTGAAATGTACTGTCCAAAAATGATATTTATTTTTAAATAATGTATATGTGCATGTTTAAAATTAATGATTCCCATGATATAACTGAAGTCCTCAGTTCTCTTTTAAATGTTTATCTGTTAAGCTTGTCATATGCCACATTAAGCTCCCTCCCAGGGCAGCAACCACTCTCTCATCACAAGGCATATTTCTGAGAGCCTCATTTCATTCTGGAGAGAATAAAATCAAAAGGAAAAGCAACAGCTGTGATCTCTACTGGATACAAGACTTTTCAGCCCTACCAACTGGCTTCTTTTTACACGTGACTTCCAACTTCATGCTCTGCCAATACCTGACAAGGAACCTTCTATAACATTCGATAGTAAGTCTCATGACATGAAACACAACAATATTATTTTTTTAAATGTTCTACTTTATTATCCCTACTTGGATCAAGAGGCTCTCCTCACAGTCACCCATGCCCTTGTCACCTCACGGTTAGATTATTGCAACGCGCTCTACATGGGGCTACCCTTGAAGAGTGTTCGGAGACTACAATTGGTCCAGAATGCGGCTGCGCGAGCTGTCGTGGGTGCACCTAGGTACACCCATATTACACCTATACTCCGCGAGCTGCACTGGCTTCCTATTGGTCTCCAGGCACAATTCAAGGTGTTGGTTATTACCTTTAAAGCCCTATATGGCCTTCTCTGTGGTTGCTCCGGCCCTCTGGAACCAGCTACCCCCTGAGATCCGGACCACCCCCACCCTGCTGGCCTTCCGGAAAGCGGTGAAGACCTGGCTCTTCCGGCAGGCTTGGGGCCATTGATCTCGCCTCTGTAATTGACGAGGTCCGGCCATGAAACGGTATGTATGAGTTTTTAACTGTTTTTAACTGTTTTTATTATGTTTTCTTTTAATGGTTTTTTTTATATTGTTGTGAGCCGCCCAGAGTCCCTTGGGAGTTGGGCGGCATACAAATTTAATAAATAATAATAATAATAATAATATTTTGCATCACATACAGGTTTTGTTACATTACTACAAGCAAAATATGAAATCTCAGTGCTGAAGAGTTGGGGACTTGTGAGGATGTGTTGAAAACAGGAATGCTAAATGTGCAGTTTGCTCAGCATGGAATGGATGAACACCAAAACTGAGAGTGCTTTTTATGTTTTTATTTCAATTTTATAAAGTTTGTATAGCTATTAAAATAACGTTGGACAAGTCTCCAAAGACAATCAGTTAAAGTCAGAGGTGGGTTCCTACCGGTTCAAACCGGTTCTTTCGGTGTGTTCCGTGGGCGCCGCCATCTTGGATTTTGCTTCTGCGCAAGCGCAGAAGCTATATTTTGATTGCTGCGGGGGGGGGCGCACGTGACCCTGAGCGAACCAGCAGCAAACGGATCCAGAACCCACCCCTGGTTAAAGTTAGAAAATTTGGTAAATACTATTCAAACAGTTGTTGGATATGGGACATTCTAAATACTCATTCGTTTCTACAGTATGTGAAATAGGTTTTAGAAAGGCATCCTGTCTTTTTTGCTGTCCCTTGCTACAAAACATATTTGTAACTGTGGCTCTTCATAGGATCATCCATCCATTCACAGATATGAGATCTGAATCTACACAGAAGCCTACTAGAATATTCTCTAACTGAGATGTTTGATGGGAAGTCTATTCCATTATGCATATCTAACAACATGATTCCCACTGTTTCTTCAATTTTCCCAAGGCAAACTCAACAGTTCTAGAAACAAAGCAGTCACTACAGATTATATAACAGATTAACAGAATTGGAAGGGACCTTGTAGGTCATCTAGTCCAACCTCCCCTCTCATGCAGGAGACCCTACACCATTTCCGACAAGTGGCAGTTCAATCTCTTCTTGAAAGTCTCAAGTGTTGAAGCTCCCACAACTTCCGAAGGCAAGCTATTCCACTGGTTGATCGTTCTCACTGTCAGAAAGTTCCTCCTTATTTCCAGGTTGAATCTCTGCTTGATCAGTTTCCATCCATTATTCTTGTCTGGCCCTCAGGTGCTTTGGAAAATAGCTTGATCCCCTCCTCTCTGTGGCAGCCCTTCAAATATTGGAACACTGCTATCATGTCTCCCCTGGTCCTTCTCTTCACTAGACTAGCCATGCCCATTTCCTGTAACCGTTCTTCATATGTTTTAGTTTCCAGTCCCCTAATCATCCTGGTTGCTCTCCTCTGCACTTTTTCTAGAGTCTCAACATCTTTTTTATAGTGTGGTGACCAAAACTGGAT
>QLTV01004104.1:220653-258634 GCA_003457575.1 Thermophis baileyi | reverse complement strand
TATTCTATTCTATTCTATTCTATTCTATTCTATTCTATTCTATTCTATTCTATTCTATTCTATTCTATTCTATTCTATTCTATTCTATTCTATTCTATTCTATTCTATTCTATTCTATTCTATTCTATTCTATTCTATTCTTAAAAAACCTGTATAAAATGTTCTGAATTGAAACACTCTGGCTCCAAAACATCCTGTCTCTATTTTAACTATGTAAGACAATTATTTAAAATGTAAAATAGGCTGTTTTGAGTACTTGATTCAACCTGAAACAGTGTGTTTTGTATTTGAAACAGAAGTGTTCTCAGCTTAAAACATTTCTAAAATGCTCAAAATGGAATGTTTTGACTCAGAATGTTTCAAAATCAAAACATTTTGCACAACCCTACTAATTTTATATATTATAAAGTTCCTTCATAAATATTTTATTGGATTTATTTGTCACTCAGAAAGTTTACATAATGAAAGTTTATTAAATATCTTCCTAAATAAATAAATAAAATGTTAAGCACAGAAGCAAATCCATACAAACATTTTAAAATTACAGTCTTGTAATTTTAAGACTCTGAATATTAAACCACTAAGGTAAATGGATTTGAGGCCCGTACAAAACCAAGTTTGATATTAGGTATTGTTGGAACCTGTACATAAAGATTGCTCCCACATGAATCAACATAATAGGCCATTGTCTAAATGTTCCACAATCAGAAAATAGGACTTTTCAATTGCGATGCCCCATTTGTGAAAAGGTTGCATGGTGCCTAATTTAATAGCCAAGGAATCGTTGGCAAAGACAAGACTTTACACATTTTTTTACTCAAAGAAAGTTGTCCGTTAATTTTAACTGTCTTTACATTTAAACATTATTTTAAAATTCTGTAGTTTTATTACAGATTTATGTGCAAGAATAGCCAAGCCCAATCTTTCACTTGAACAGCGGGTACAGTGCTAGTCATGAAGGCCAAGTAGTAGTGCTCCTGGGAAAGAATCATCTCAACAAGAAGAATATCTAGGAAGAAAGTTCTGCTAAGGAGGCAAAATGGGCCTTCAAAAATAGAGCGCATCACCCATGCAACCCATGGAGCTCTCTATCAGATTGACACTGGCATTCCATTTGCCATGACGTTAAACCCCATTACCTGGCGATGCAGAGACTCTTTATTGGCAAGCTCATTCTCCAACTTGTCATTAAGGTCATGAATGGAAGTGGCCTCTCTCTGGGCTGCCAGATAGCGTTTCTCTAGGGTGGTTATCCTCTCCTCCATGTCTTCTTTTTGTGCCAAAGCCTGGGAAAGGAAATATTAGAAATGCAGGTTTACTTCTGCAGTAGAGTCTAACATAGTCTAGCTCCATTGTAAATCAGATTCAGCCTGTATCCATTTTTCCACTCTTATAGTTGGAAGAGGGGCAACAAGTGCTGGAAAACTCCATCACAGTTAAATCCTCTGATACCTGGCAGCAAATTATATTCTACGCATCATTTGCAGCTGTAGAACGTCTGTCCAGTACTGATTAGTGCCTTTCACTATCTGTCAAAGATATTATCACAGGGGCTTCAAGAAGCAAAGGGAGATTAACAAGGAACAGAGGCTGGTAGGAAAAAAAATGTAACCTGGATTTTCAAGAACTTGCACTACATATCTAAGGAACCTGCCGAGCTTTTTCAAGAATTTTAACAGAATATTCTAAACTAGATTACCTTTCTGGAAGGGTTTAGAATAATTTTAAAATATTCTAATAAAATATAATAAATAATAATAATAATTTTATAATTTATTACTGGATAACTAAACCCATTTCTTCAGTTACTTAAATAAACTCAGGATTCAGTCTAGCTAGAAAAACTGAATTATTTTAAATTGATTTAGAAGAGGGTTTTTAGTATGCCATCATTTTCACAACTGGAATTTAGCACTCTGACCTCTCGTAGGTCTCTCTGGTACTTGCTGCTCATTTCTTCAGATTTGATGAGGTCCCTCCTGGCTGTGCTTAGATCTTCTTCAAGCTCAGCAACACTGGCAGCCAGACCGGCTAACCGTTCTTTAGCTTGTGCTAGTTCAAAGTTTTGTTTCTCTAGAAGCTCCTGCAATTCCACAATCTGACTTGCCCCATCATCTGGGTGTATAGAGCCATTAGGGAGTCTCTGTCAAGTAATATAGAAAAAGATTCCAACGTTTCATATCAATAGAGAATAGATCAATTAGAATATTGAACAAGTGTCATTGCATGTTTCTAAAATCTATTCAACAAGTGCTAAGGTATCAATCATTCTTTTTATTTGTAAACCACATAATAAGGTGGGTTTTTTTCTTCCATTCAATTGTGTCAGAGGCTGCCTGGACAAGTTCCTGCAGTTTTCTTGGCAAGGTTTTCAAGGTTTGCCATTGCCTACTTCCTAGGGCTGTGAGAAAGTGACTAGCCCATTAGGTCACCCAGATAGTTTTGTGCCTAAGGTAAAACTAGAACTCAGTTTCCTGGTTTCTAGACTAATTCCTTACCCATTACACCAAACCGGCTCTACATAAGTGTATAGCTCTACACAATGTACCTTTTGAAAATAAGGTGTCTTAAATCAGATGAAATCTTAGAACAATTGGGAAACTGTTCAATCAGCCTATTTCAAAATTTTAGAAACACAGCAAAGAAAACACAAAATTTGCCTACAGGCTAAAGAGTCCCATAGAACATAACTGTCTGACTCACAATTGCAGACATACAGTATTTCAATTGTATCTTGGCTATTATCCAGTTCTCAGAAAGTTGCCTCTTACCTTCCAAAGCATTTTTTGTCCAGATTCTTTGCCCTCAGTCCTTTTTTCATCTTCCCCTACAGGTGCTTCCCTTTGGGAAGATCCTTGCTGAAGAGCATTTACCTGGAAAATACATATTCAGTAGAACTTACAGTTCTCATAAACATGAAAACAATGCAAAGCAGATCTATAAAACAAGGGATTTGGAACACTTCTGACAGTTAAACCGATATTTTAAAAGCTTTCAAAGGAGGAGGCGCACCTACTTTTCACTTACGACAAATTATTGGAAAGAAAACTCCACATCCAATAAGTTATTTTGTGCAGTTTAAACTTCATGATATAATAAAAACATGCATGTATTTAACTAATCTTACTCGTTACATTGCTGCCATCTATACTGTCATTTTTTCCCCCTTCCCTTCCTTGGATATGACATTGTCTAGATATTATTTATTTTATTTGCATCCCATCTTTATTATTACTACAAATAACGCAAGGTGGCAAACTTATCAAACACATCTTCCTCCTCCTATTTTCCCCACAACAACAACCTTGTGAGGTGGCTTGGGCTGAGAGACAGTGACTGGCCCAAAGTCATCCAGCTGGCTTTCATGGCTAAGGCGGGACTTCAACTCATGGTCTCCTGCTTTTTAGCCTAGTGCTTTAACCACTAGACCAAACTGGGTCTCTATTACAATAAAGCCAGATCACTCTGCATTTTTACATTGGGCTTTGTTGCTCTATGTGCTTGTGGTAAACAGAACTGACAGATTACTTGAGAAACATTCCTACGAAATCTGGGATAGAAAATGAAATGCATATTTACTTGCTGGTGGGCACTGGATAGCTGTTCTTCTAGTGTTGCTACTCGTTCCAGTGCTGCTCTTAGGCGTTCTCTTACCTGAAAATGTAAAGAAACTGAATTGTTATTTATAAGGGAAACTGATGAATAGAGAGGTTTCTTGCAATTCATTGGACTAAGGTGCCAGATTCAAGAACACCTAGCATCTGAAACGCCATTTCATAATGCAAACAATTTAATGAGATCACTCTTCTCTCAAATTATTTGCCAGAAGGGTGCAGAACTGTCAGCAATAGGAGCCTGGATCTCATTCAAATAACAGAATGCTCTTGTGGAAGACTATGATCTTTCATATAGTGACTTGGTCTGCATGTGGAAAGAGTCTGTAAGCATAAACAGAAGATGATTTCAGAAAGTTGTCTAAATTAGTATTTTTCAACTTCAGCAACTTTAACATGTTTGGACCAACTCCCAGAATCATCTAGCCAGCATTCTGCGAATTGAAATACAGCGTTGAATTAGAGTGGAAGTGGACTGCTGGAATATCCCTTTAGAGGAGCACTTGTACAAATTCAGTTTTGACAGTAGCTTCCTGGAATGTAAAGCAATAATATTTGAGAATTATCTTCAATAGGCAAAACCTTTTAATATGGAAATCATTTAGTGGAAGGATCAAAAGATGCATGAGAGTTCTAAGGAAGTGCTGAGCCAAAGCAATACTAGAGATCACCACAGCTTTGTTATTAAAAAGGTTATGAGTTAAAAACAGATGGCTTTATTAAAAGCTAAACTTTCTCCAACAAAACTAACCACTACGTAAGTCTCACCTTCTCATCCAATGCTTTATGATGTTCAAATAAAGACTTCAGGGCCTTCAGAACTTCAACCTCACTGGAGACACCTGACGGAGACTGAGCTTGCCGCTTTACTACTGTCATCCTCAGAGAGCGTTCATGCCTTGAGACCAGGCACTCCAAGTGCTCTAACAAAAGCTGAAAATCAAACAGCAGCTCCAGTTACTGTATTCCTTATGTAAGTCACCGTAAGCAAGATAAAGCCTTCAGTCCTTGATTTGAATAATTACCAGGTTTAACTGCAAGGGCATTTTCTGCACCAGAAATATAGACATCAGACTAAGGCTGAAGTCTTAAAACCTAATAGATAAGATTTTACATATAAAAATAAATTAATAAACATACATACATTGAGAGATTGTTCACAGGAAATGTAGCAGAGGAAGAGATAGGTAAGCTTTTTTAAACTGTCCTTGGATTAATTCAGAAATTATCCCGGTTTTTTTTAAATTGTATTATAAGATGATTTATTAGATTGGGGTCTCCAGAATGGGGGTTGTAACGCCCTAAGATGGTTACAATCTACCGGGAACAGGGGTGTTTTTTTTTAAGTTGATCACGTTTGTGTAGGCAAAGTGGGAGTAGTGTAAAAATTCACTCACACTTTGTCTTGGCAAGCTTACTTTGGTATTGTGCAGCCAAAACTGAGACAAAAGCCCAGTCTGAGTTTTGAGAGATGGCTAAACCCCTGAGTGTAGCCATCTGTCAAAACCATTTGCCAATCATAACAGCACTGTGTCTGGCAGATGGTTTCTTGCTAATGTGGCATGTAGTAGTGCATCCAAACTTTGAAGCATCTCTAAGTATAGAATTAGTGAAGTTCAATACTTCTATTTCTCATTTTAAATTTCTAGCATTTCAAATGGAAAATGTATTGACGTGCAGTTGAGAAAGCTAACCATCTTCCAGTAATGCTGAAAACAGTAAAAACCTAAGCAAAGAAAGTATGGTGAAAGTTATATATCTTTTGCCAAAGTTTAACTCTCAAAAGAATCATTAGTTATATTCATGAAGTAATCATATAAATTAGCAATTTTTCTTGACAGAACTTGGCTTTTCTTTAGAGACTGCCTTTTTTCTGTTCAGTTGTGTCCAATTCTCAGAGACTGCCTGGGCAAATCCCTGCAGCTTTCCTTCCAAAGCTTTTCAGAAATGGTTTGCCATTATCTTCTTCCTAGGGCTGAGAGAGAGTAACCACCCCAAGGTCACCCAGGTGACTTTAAGGTGGAACTAGAACTCATGGTCTCCTGGTTTCTAGCCTGTTCCCTTAATCACTGCACCAGATTAACTCTCTGAGAGATTGCCTTTAACAAGTCCCTAATGTTCTTTGCAGTGGTTTACAAATACTTGAAGGACTGTCACAGACAGAAGGGTACGAATTTATTCTCCGTAACTAGATATGGCCCTAAACTGCCTCTGCAGGTATGAAAACCAAGCTGCGTTCTAAGAAATATAAAAAACAAGGCCAACATTCTATAGAAATTACACTGAATTTAACAGAGATTATGTTAAACCCTGTCATAATCAAAAGAACAAGAGAACAGTAATATTAAATATTACTGAAGATGGCAAATTCTACAAAAAGCTTTCAATCCTCTTAAAACTTAGGGCTGGGGAAAACTGCAAATTTTCTGTATAATTGTCTATTAGATAGAGTCGGGGGAACCTTAGCGAAAAGCAGACCATGCTGCATCTCAATTAACCTAGGTAGTTAATTCTAGGTTCATAAAGGAAACCATATGATTTCTTTCCTTTTGGCCTAGAACGATGCACAAATCAGGCCATTATGGCATATTCAACAACTTATGATTAAAGCATGGCTGAATGTTATCTGCAAATATAAATGTTGCTTTTGGATTAAGCTACCAACAGAACTGTGTCCAGCATAAAACTCATTTATTACTCACCCGCGTATTATTGCGTTCTGCTTTCAGCTCAGAGATTTCCTCTTCCCTTTCCAACAGCTGTTCTCGACATGCATTGAGTTCCCTGGTCAGTGTTGCAAATTCCTGCAAGACAATCATAAGCTCCACAATTGAGTTAGATTTCTATAGATTTTGCCCAAATAAAAGTAATGCCATAGAAAAGGGAATTGCATCCCTATCCTTCCCCGCCTCCTTATCCTATCCAAGAAGATCACAAAATATTTCAGTTACCCAAACTGGGTTTATGTTACCCATCTGATTATGAATAATAAAATCAGCTAAATAAAATGCATAGTCGTTCTTCAGCAAACAAAAAGCAGCCCCCCCTTTTTTTTATTCTGACACTTATCAGCAGGTTTTTATACTTCACAAGGCATTCAAGTGTTCCAAAGTTACAATTATTATTTTGGTGTAATCTGAAATGGCAGTGAGATTCCACTACCACCGGTACCTCGGCCCTCAGTTCCTTTCCTATGTGAATTCAAGAAAATAAGAAACAGCAAGTAAAGTGTTTCAGTCTGTTCATATAAGACAGTTATTAGTAAGTGCATTTTTTGGTATATAAAATATCTTGAGTCTTATATGCCAGCTCAAATTGCCATCTAATGTTTTGTAGCAGAACAAAACATAGTTTTGCTTGTTTGTTTTCCCAAGCAAGTTTTGTGCATGACTTACACTGGGGCCTCCTTTAATTTTATTCACACAATAAACCCAAGAGGTATTTTGGGCTAAGAATGGCTACCTAACATTATTCAATGGGTTCTGAGCTTGAATCTGGGCACATAAGACCTTAAGATGACTATAATCATTATGTTACATGGATTCTGTGGAGTTAGAATGGTGTAAGCATTTTTTTCATTATCAAAGAGTAATATCACCTGAAAAGGAGGGGACAGCCCTGGTGTGAAAGATTGTACTTACAGGCCTGGTATGATAGAAGGTGCTTCCACCCACATGCACAGAGACATGGTTGACTGGTGCTCCTGGCTCCCATGTAGGGATATCCAGATCTCCCACCCTCAACTGTCCTGAACCCTCCTACAATTTCTGGGCAAGAATCTACTCAGTAAATGTCGCCATTATCCACTTCATTCCAGAGAAAGTCCTTCTCTGCACTGACTTATTTGGAGAGGGCAGAAGTAGCAAACTGCTTTCTTTCCTTCATTCTTGCTTAGCCAAGCAGCCAGGCAAATGATAAAAGTTAAATTCTCTATCAGAACAATTCAATAAGAAATGTAACACTTTCTAATGAGTAGCAAAGTTAAGGTACTTAATGGAAGATAAAGCCAGAAAGAGAAAGGGAAATAGGAGAAAATAACAATTGAGTCTGTAGGGTGATAAATAATTGAATGCAACAATGGGAAGGAAAGTGGGAAGATGGAGGAGTGGAGAGGATTGGAGGGAAGTAGGGGAGAAGAGAGGAGAAAGGTCGAAAAAAAGAAGAGAGGATGAAGGAAGAAGGTAGAGAGGGGAAAGAAGAGAGGGAAAGAAAGGGAAGGGATGGAAGCAGAGAAGGAGAGAAAGGAGAAGGAGAGGAGGAGAGGAGAGGGAAGAGGAAAGAAGGGAAAGATGATTTTTGTAGCAAAACTGGAACATGGAAGATATGAGAAAGTAAACAGAAGAATAAATTTTTTGGTTGATTTGACGGTTGGATAATTAATATTATAATGGAAGATGTTTAAAAAGGTTAAAAATATTATTAAATGAATATAATTAGATTTGAAAGTATATATAGATGTATGTATGTATATGCACTCTGACAACACATTGTTTAAATTGAAAATGGAATTTTTATATTATAAAATAAAAAAAATATTACAAAAAACAATTGAGTCTGTAGGATTTTTCTCAGTAGCTGCTCCTCTAGACAAGAAATGCATATATACAGAATACATAAAACAAGGTACAGCTGAGATCATTTCCCATTAGACAAATTAAGGTTATAATTTGAATCAAGCTTTTACTAGTTCTTACTGATATTGCATTCCCAATTTCCAGCTTCTGTGGACCTGGAGTGCTGCTTTTCTAGTTGTGAGCCAGCTGGGAGATACTTTGTCTTCCCATGAGAGGAAATCACAAAACCAAGACAAAATTGATTTTGCCATCACCATGCACACTCTGAAGGAAATCTTTTCACCACTGATTGCTTTTTAACTCTAGAATGTTAGATGTTGGTTTTTCTCTTATGTTTAAACCTTTGGGATGAGATTATTTTCACACTAGCATTCCATGGTGGCCTCCCATTCAAATAGCAATAGCACAGACTTATATATTGCTTCACGGTGCTTCACAGCCCTCTCTGAACTGTTTACAGAGTCAGCATATTGCCTCCAACAATCTGGGTCCTCATTTTACCGACCTCGGAAGGATGGAAGGCTGAGTCACCTTGAACCGGTGAGAATCGAACTGCTGGCAGTCAGCAGAATTAGCCTGCAATATTGAATTCTAACCACTGGGCCACCATGGCTCTGTCAAAAAATAAACTCTAAAACAGTTCTCAAATTTTAGCTTACAATTCATCTATACATTGTATATCACTCCAGTCTGAGTACTCTCCATGTCAATATTTTTTCTCCCTTGGACCACAACATAAGAAAGCCTAGCACTGGTTAGAAATACTTACACTGGTTAGCTTCTAAACCCAGACAAGATCAAACAGGTGCTGTCACCTGCCAAAGTCAAAGAACTAAACCATAGTTCATAATTTATCATTTGCCACTGAACGTTGGTGGCATTGTCCTGGGGGAGAAGCGAGAGAATCAACAAAAAGGTACTGATTGCGGCTGCCCTCTCTGACATACAATATTGTTTCTGACAGTGCAAAGCTACAGCTGCCCTTCAACGAACCTTTCACTATTATGAGACACTATATATTTCCAAGAAAACTCCGGTAACTAGTTTTTTTGCCTTTTCACTAGAATGGTGTTGCCATGTGTTTATCAATTAGAGAACCTGCTGTGATGACTGCTGATGACTCTGTTAGAGATATAAAACATTCCTGATGATAGAGAGAAAGAAGAAAGCTAAAAAAAACAATAGCCATCTCTCACTTTCTCCCTCTCAAATGTCCCTTCTATAATTTCAGAGGCCTTTAAAAAGTAAATGACAATTGGAGAAATTTCTACAGACACAGTTTACCTCAAAAAGGGCAGAAATAAAGCAGTGTGCAAAACAGGGAAATACAATAGGAACTATTTTGGGAGATACTTGATTCTCTTTGGAAAGGTATTAATAAATTGTATTTTCATAATATAGAGCATATGAAATAGCTGAGAGTGCTCTTAATGGGCTATCTTTCCTCAAATATTAGAATGCAGACAAGAGAACCGCATTCAGATAATCAGCTTGAATTTTCTCTGGTTTGATATTTTGGTAAAATAAGTGTAGTGTGGCATAAGAGATGAGAAGGGAGAAATCCTCCTGTGTGTGTCTTTCACTGAGACAAAATCCAAATACATATATACTAGAAATAGTACTTGGTAAGAAAAATTAGGAAAGTTAATGCAAAAGATAATTGTCTGATTTATTATACTGTAATGTAAGTAACGGCAGGCTGACTTGCAATGTAACCTTTGAACCAGAAATCCTTGCTTGCATATTGTAATGTGAATATGCCTGGGGTGGAACTGCATTTTGTTTGTGCTTGAGGCACAGTAACTAATATGTGCCCAACTGATGGGTGTTATGTCCTTACTGTTAAAAGGGAATGCTGCATGTGACATGGTTATAACTAAGACTGGTAACCTACTTCTTGATGAGTGGTGGAGGTCAATATTCATGAGCCCATCGGTTGACGAAGATGGTTTATGGAAGATTGCAACTTGGACTGTAACAGAAGTAAATGATAAAGGATATGAATTAATGAATGAAATGAAAGAAAGAAAGAAAAAATAAGATATATTTTTGTGACTGTGAAACAAAAGAAAGGGGAATGATGAAACAGATCTGAATGAAGATGACCTGATTTAAAGCAGTAGAATTGATGAATACACACAGGGAAGTGAAGGTGTAGATTTAATTATAAACAAAAGCACTAAAATATATCTCAGAAAGTATTATTTGGTATCATCTAAGTTATTGTGCATGTGTGTAGGAATTCATAGGTAGTAAAATTTGTGCGCTATGAAACAAATAAAAAGCGATAAAAGAAAGTCAGAGATCATTTTGTGCAAAAACTGTAGTTTTCAGAATGAATGCATCTCAGAAGTAAAAGTTATTCTATTAGAAGAGATGAAAGGATTTGTCAGAAAAGGTGAAAGAGTACAAGAAAACTGTTTGGAACGCTCAAAGACCCAAACATGAAAGAGAATGATAACTTATGAGTAATGGTTTTAAGCAGTTAATAAGATCAGCTTCAAATACATGATTAAAACATGTATTGCTATATGTATATACAAGGAATGATTCATTCACAAGGTATGAATCTTAAAGCACAATTGATTGCTTGATTGATTAGGAGACAGTGAGAGAACTAGTGAAGGATATTAAGATGAAGAGAGATTGTACCATTATTTGATAGAGTCAAAAATCAATTTTGGGAGAAAATGGACATCCAAAGAACTAAATTATGTCAGAATGAAAGAATGACTACAGGAAGAAAAAGTTTGAGTCCTGTTTTAACGGTTGTTAGAGGATAAATTAACAAAATGATTGGCAAGTAGCTGTAAAGAAAGACAAGATGAAATCGCTTGGAACAAAATAAAAATGATCATGTTACAAAGTGCTAGAGAAGCACATGGAGTTATGTTAATAGGAAGTATGAAAAATGTTGCTTGATGGAATGATGAAGGGAAAGGGGTGTGGATGGGGGGAAAACCATATATAAGAGAATAACTGCTTCAAAAAAATGAAGGGAGGAAGACAGAAGATCTATGATGGAACCATCATCTAAAGGAGAGGCGAGCCCCTCTAGGAGGAGTAAAACGAAATTCCAGCTTGGAGTCAGTTCAGGGGACAAAACATCTGAAGTCTGTCATTCCCAAGGGAAGTCTGGTGAGATTTTTGTAATATAAGGTAAGCAACGATAAAGTACCGTATCTACTTGGGCTTGTTCATGGATTGGTTCTGTTTGTTTGCACCTGGCCAATCAGGTGTTTAATAAGAAAAAGGTCAAAGCAAAATATATATCAAAAGGAGTAAGGAACTAGTTAAGGTACAGTTTTGATGGAAATAAAACATTGTTTGGAAATCTATGATAAAGGATATGCAGGAAGACTTCAGCAGAGTAAATAGAATTAAAAATAAAAGTGGTTGTAGGAGATGACCAACGTGTCATCAGTCTTGTCCCTTCCCACCCATAAGAGATAAAAGTTCAGCCCATCTTGAATTCCATTGACTCTTATCTACCACCAATTTGCTTTGACCATTAATAATAGTTCAGATTCTTGTCGAGTGCATAAGCTTGCAATAAACCTTTATATCCATTTGAACTGCTTGGACTTCTGATTTTCCTGCGCTTGACAGTGGTAATAAAATTTGGAATGCAACTGAAGTGAGGGAATGTTGGAAAGAATGTTTCTATCAGAATTTATAGAGTTGTAGTAGAATTGAAATAATTACCATAAATTATGAACCTCAAAAATGCTGTGAGAAAGTTGAATAATGTAAGGTTGCAAGAACAGATGATATAACATAGAGAAATACTAAAATATTTGATATGACTTGCTTATGGAGAGGCTAGGTGATTAACTGTTCCACCCAGCGGTGGGTTGCTCCCGGTTTGGACCGGTTCTTAGAGCTGGTAGCTGTGGCGGCGGCGGCGGCAGCGGGAGGCTCCGTGCAGCTGCCCAGGACGCGTCGCGCATGAGCGTGAACCGGTAGTAAAGGGTTTTAGAGCCCACTACTAGTTCCACCTCATTGTAAGTACTACATCTATGTCTGATGTTTAGAAATATACAATTATTATTCCCTTATATAAAAGGAAGGGTAGCAAGAATATATGCAAAAACTACAAAGAGATTTTTTTTCTTATGAATGCCAGGAAAGATTTTAGCAGAATTTCAGGCCACATGAAAGTTGCTTAAAATGATCTTGACAGGCAGGAGGAAGAGCTGCAGGCTAGACAAACAGGCATGTAAAAATTATCTCATTCTACAGGTGGAGAGACCAAGAGTTTCAGAAGTGGCCCTCTCTAGTTTTCTGGAGAGTAAAGAGAAAAGAGGGGGAAAGTACTTTCAGTCGTGCAAGCTTTATGTTAACCCTTTGAGATAGTCCAGATAAGAAGCACAACCATGAATACTACTGTAACTAGTAGTATTCTTGCAAAAATACTTAAATGTTTCTTTAAAAAACTTCACATATTGTACTGTATACCAATCACACTATTCCCTTCTCACATGCCATTACAGATACAGATTTGTGAGATTCCCTTAATGTTTAAGCTAAACAGCAATTTAAAAGAGTTACCTTTTGGAACCCAATATTACTTCGTCTTGTTGGTATCATGGTTCTTGTAGATACATTTAACAAGTTTTTCCTCCTTTTATTAATGAAATTCTTTATAAGCTTATATTACTTTGAATGGTAAAATGTACACTCATAAACTTGGCAGATGAGACAAGATACCAGGGTCAGCTTTAGTTAAGGCACGGGCCCAGGACACCAAAGCTTAAGGGGCCCCATTGCAATCCTCCTTCCAAATTATTCTAAAAATACATTTTCACATCAGCAGGAGGTGGTGCCATCATTCAACATGGCCTAGGGGTGCCATATACTCTTAAATTGAGTATATGAATTAGGCAATTGAAAATATCACATTTAAATATTTAAAAATTAAATCCTACCTGGAGAGGCTACTTTAAGCTAGTCTTCCTGCAACTCACCCTATACAGCAAGAATGATAGCACTTGTTGTTTTTAAATTTAAATATTTA
This sequence comes from Thermophis baileyi, assembly GCA_003457575.1. Classification (NCBI taxonomy): domain Eukaryota; kingdom Metazoa; phylum Chordata; class Lepidosauria; order Squamata; family Dipsadidae; genus Thermophis; species Thermophis baileyi. The sequence continues at coordinate 245,429 of QLTV01004104.1, read as the reverse complement.
ATAATTATTAGTTTATGGTTTTTTCAGAAACAAAATGCAGTAATATATGAGGTTCTCAAACTCTTTTGTACTTCCTATCAAGTTGTTTCATTCTTTTTAAAAACCTTTTAAAGTATTTTAATTAATTAATTAATTAATTAAATTTATATTGCTGCCTATTCGCCCATGGAGACTCAAGGCGGCTTACAGAATATAAAAACCACATTTAAAAACAGAAAAACTAATAAAAAAATCAAATAAATTAATGTAATAAAATCACCCACCACCACCCACCACCCGCCCCAGCAACAGCCGATCACACGAGCCATTTAATGGGCTCCATCCCACTCTGGGTTCCCTTCAGCGCCTTCCGAAAGAGAATTAGAGTGGGGGCCATTCTAATCTCTGGGGGAATGATGTTCCAGAGAGAGGGAGCTACCACGGAGAAGGCCCTTCTTCTGGGTCCCGCCAGGTGTATCTCCCTCGGGGATGGGACCCGCAGCATTCCCTGCCTCCCCGTTCTGATGGTGGGGTAGATGTGACCGGCTAGAGGCGGGCCCTCAGATAACCTGGTCCCAAGCCATGAAGGGCTTTAAAGGTGACAACCAGCACCTTGAATTGCACCCAGAAGCAAATCAGTAACCAATGCAGTTCCCGCAGGAGAGGTGATACATGTGCACACCGGGGTCTGCACAAAACCGTGCGGGCCGCTGCATTTTGCACCAACTGGAGCTTCCGGATGCTCTTCAAGGGCAGCCCCATGTAGAGCACGTTGCAATAGTCAAGACGGGAAGTGACTAAGGTATGAGTGACTGTGAGTAGGGATTGCTGGTCCAGGAAAGGGCGTAACTGGCGCACCACTCGCAGTTGCGCGAAGGCCCTCCTGGCTGCGACCGTCAACTGCTCTTCGAGCAGGAGTCGTGAGAGGAGAACCCCCAGATTACGCACAGGGTCTGTTTGGGGTAGTGCCACCCCATCCAAGACCAAAGATGGCAATTCTCCCTGAGCCAACAAACCCCAAACCCAGAGCCACTCGGTCTTGCCAGGGTTTAGTTTCAACCCGTTGCTCCCCATCCAACCCCTAACAGCCTCCAGGCACTGCGAGAGGGAGGACATGGCATCACTTAACTCACCACAGGCTGAGACATACAGCTGAGTATCATCAGCATATTGGTGATACCTCAGTCCATGGAGACGGATGATCTCACCCAGCGGCTTCATATAAATGCTGAACAGGAGTGGAGAGAGTACCGAGCCCTGCGGCACCCCGCAAAGCAGTGGGTGAGGGCTGGATCTCTCCCCTCCTATCAACACTGACTGAGAGCGGTCGCAGAGGAAGGAAGTGAACCAGGATAGCACAAGGCCTCCCACTCCCATCCCCCGAAGCCGCTCCAAGAGAATATTATGGTCGATGGTATCGAAAGCCGCCGAGAGGTCAAGTAGAGCAAGGATGGATGCACTACCCCCATCCCGCTTAATAGGATCCATACATCATAATATCTAGAATAGTATACCCACCAAAATCAATGGAATTTTGACATGACTGACTGGAATGCCATCTATTTGAATAGATCAGTTCTAAGCATGACTATGTCTGGATGGGATCCATAATAAACCATTCTTTATTTATTTTTATTTTTTCTAAATAGGAGGAAGAAATAAATAATTCTGCAGTATTGGTCTCAGTTGAGGCCTCTAATTGGAATTATTGTTTCTGTCAAACTTATTTTGTTAATCAAAATAGATGCCAAAGCAATCAGTACTATTGACTAAGCATCACACAAATAATTAGCCCAATGTGTAGCCAGAAAAACCCTTCTCCCTCAAAAAAAAGGGGGGGGCAAGAATGTCCCAATCAATCAGCATAGTGGTTTCAAACTTCTCATAATTGTCAATATGCCTCTTTAGTTTGCAGTAACAAACATTAGCTGAAATGTTAGAAAATAAAATAGCAGTAGTGATAGCTGTAATAATAATAAAACAAAATTTTCTTAGCCATCAGAGTTCAAGCTCAGTTTCTCTGAGATTGCGCATGAGCACAGCCTGAATTCTTTCAGAACTGTCTCTGCAGCCATTATTTCAAACATAAAAATCTCTCTGTTGGATTATCTTAAAAAAACCACCACTAGTTCACCATACTATTTCTCACATGGAAGCCCACAACAAATATGACAACCCCTTTCTCCTGTTCTTCCCCACTGAAAGTATTCAGAATGAGGTATTCAAAGTGTGCTGCCTCTGATTTTGGCAATAACATAAGAGCATCTTCAAAAAGAGGACGGTGAACAGTCACTGTCATTTGAACCCCATGTTATCAGTAGAACTTAATTTTGTAGCTATTTAAACATACAGACTGAAGTGTGTATGTGTGTATGAAACAAGAAAGATAAAAACTAACAAGAACTAATAATTAAGATGAAAGAAAGAGTAAAGAAAGAGAGAACAAAGCCAAAAGTGCAGGAAGAAAAGGAAGAAAAAAGAAATATAAAGAAATGGCTTCTGATTCTCTTTTATAACAGTTATAAGTATAAATTTAAATTGACTTCTTTAAAATTACAATATTAATTTCATTAGAGGGAAATATTAAAATTGTCGAAGTACAATATAGAAAGAAGCAGAACTAATCATGTCTCTATAACTAACTTATCTAAAATTACAGCTTATAAGCACAATCAAATTGTGCAAGCTTAATTGACCAGAAACTATAAAAGAACTGGGGGGAATTTTTTAAATATCCTAATTTTAACATATCATTTCTACATATGATTTCTACAACTCTTGGTAATCGCACTCTGGGAATATAGGAGTATAGAACAAAGTATAAATGTCTGCCCTTTTAATCAACAAACACAGCATGCAGTTTGAAACAACAGGGAGGATTTAATAAACTGCAAGTTCATACTCACTCACCTATTACTCACTTCCAGAACCCTATACACAATTTTCTGTGATTGTTCAAGTAACCTAAAGCAAAGAACAAACATTTCTAAATGAGTAGTTTCCAAAAGTCAAGGGCCCCATTTCTTACATATAAATGCCAATCATACCAGGACACCTTTGGGCAGCATATTTGTTCCCAGGCAGCAGCCCTAGAACTATTAGCTCTTAATGTTGGTGGTATAACCAGCAGCACTAACACTGCCCAAGTCCTCTTGTCCTCAGAAAGACTTTTGGAGCTACCTATTTTAACACGGTTTTCCATTCCTTAACACAAAGAAAAAAAGCAGGATGTCATGCCCCACAAATAACTTCTGAAGGAAGATGCAAATCTGTCTGAAAGTATAGGCAGGCCTGAAAACCTAATAACCCTGGAGTATTTCTATCTAAAAAAAAGGAAGTGCTAGGATGGATAGGTATTGCAAGCAATACCCTGCTTACCTGAAACATGAACATGCTGAAATTAATGCCATTGGGAAGATGGATGTTTATGAATTTGGTTCCCTGTATTCATGCAGGAAAATCATAGCCACCTTGATCAGTAAATCCATAGCTCTACAGACTGAAGGGAAAGTAGCAACTAAGTCCAGGAAGGAAGGTTAGAAGCAGCACAGATTCTAGATGCCACTGCACACCTTGGTTTGAGATTCAAATCAGTAGGAAATCACTTCATATTGTACCTAGAAAGATGAGGAGGACTGGGCACTGTAACAGTGTCACCAAAGCTTGCAGAAATTCCCCATCTGCTGCCTGTGTTAATCACATCGCTTTTCAAGATACAGAGAAGGCAGATGTATGATTTGGTAAGAGAGGCACAGGAGCTACAAGCAGGAGCTGGGAGCCAGAAGAGCCAGCAGCCTCCCCCAGAGGATCTCGCAGATACACAAATGACCTAGTTTGCTTTGCATTGCTTGCATGTTTCCTACCCTGAATGTTAGAGGCAGAGGAATTGAAGCAGGAGCAGAAAGTAAATCACTGGATAGCCCCTTAATCCAAGCGGCTGCAGAGCCCAGGAGGCATAACCCTCCCTTGGTGACCTGGCATGCTCTCTGCCCAGCTGCTCAGCATGAACAGACACCATTGCTAGGGCTCTCACTCCAAAAGATGAGCGCTTAGCAGGAAGGTAGCAATTTGAAGGCAGGAGGGGGAGAGTTACCCAAAAGTTAGTTAGAGCCTTCAGCCTGGGCCGTAGTATATTTACTGATAGAACTGGGTGACCCAGCTAGAGAATGGCCAAAGGGCAGATTGTTCAGTGAGGAAGCAGCAAGACCATAACATGAGGGGGCCAGCTCAAGTGTTTAGCTTTTCCCATCGCTGTCAAGCTCTTATGGGATACTGTGGCAGCTTAGCAGTAGAAGGGGGTTGGCACCACCATAAAACAGCAAGTGGTGAAGTCAAACTCTTTAGTTCAGCAGACAATTTATTAAGTAATTTTATCAAAATACAGACACATGTTAATTCAAACCCCAATCACTATCATGCTAACAGCAGACACTTGCATTGCTTTCAAACAAGTCCCTTACCCTTAGTTTAATTTTATTTTTCTGAAGAAAAATTTCCCATCCTCACAACAATAGTATTGAGTAGATAAAACAATGAAATGCTAACAATTATATTTCAATATACTGCTATCTCTTTGTCAAATCTACATTTCTCTACACTGCTACACCTATACCTGGTGGTACAGTAATGAGGCCAGGTGCTTAGACCAAGAATTGGTTAGTTCAAGTATCCATGTTTAAAATAAAATATATATATTTTTTATTTAAGAAAATTTATATAGCCGCCCAACTCAGTCTGTGACTCCGGGAGGCTTACAAGAATAAAATATCACACAAGCATCTGTACATAGTCTCACTGAAACCTTGTACAGTTGACCCAACCATTTGGAGAGGAGTCCTGCTTCCCACATGTAGCTTCCACTAAATGCCTTCAGTTCCTAAGGCCATCAGAGTGAAACAAAAGGAACAGTAAAGGCTTTATCACTGTACTTGTTATTTATTACAATTGTATACCATATACTTCCAATACAACCAACCAAGTCATCTAAGATTAATTCAAGTTAGCAGACTGGGTTGCGTTTATTCACAGATGACCACTCAAAGAATTGTATTTATAGTTCAATAACCATTTTTTTCTTTCATTGTGGATTGTCATGAGTCACAAACTGTATCATTAGCCAGTTTACCAGAAGAAAAAAATTGTTATCATATGGCAACTGAAAATGGAACAGCTCTTCCAAAAATTGCATCTGTCTTAGAAGGATGTCCGATCTCCAGCCCTTAATAAATAATTGAGCTTATATGGCCACCAGATATAATTCCAGTCAGGAAATATATTGTTGAAGGAAAAAAATTGTCTATGGAGATACTCAATTAATTAGATCAGTGATGGCGAACCTATGGCATGCGTGCGACAGGTGGCACGCAGAGCCATATCTGAGGGCATGCGAAGCGTTGCCCTATGTCAGCTCCAGTGCGCATGCGCACGCTGGCCAGCTGATTTTCAGCCTTCTTTTTGGCCGTTTTCGTTCTCTCCAGGCTTCAGGAAAGCCTTCTGAAGCCTGGGGATGGCGAAAAACGGCCCAACTGGAAGTTCACTTGTGTGCTCACCCCCAGCCTCCTTTTCACTGTCAGAGGTCTTCAGGAACTTCTTCGGCTTTGGACAGTTGCAGCCAGGCCTCCCACACCTCGCCCCATTTCTTCTGCAGCAAGGCTTTCCTGAAGGCCTCTGCAGCCGATAAGGGAGCTCCAGATCAATCCGGAGCTCTGTTATCGGCTAGAGAGGCCTTCAGGAAAGGCCTTTAGGAAAGGCCTCTGCAGCTGATAACAGAGCTCCGGATCGATCTGCCGGCTGCAGAAGAAATGGGCCAAGGTGTGCAAGGCTTGGTTGCAACTATCTGAAGGTAAGTAGTAGGGCAGCTCCACTGGTGCGTGTGGGTTGTGCGCAGGCGTGGGGGGAGGGCATTGCATTATGGGTGTGGGCACCTGCGTGCACGCTATCGCGCGCGCACCCTTTTGGCACCTAAGCCAAAAAAGGTTCGCCATCACTGAATTAGATTAACCAGATCACCCATCCCGTCATCTTTCCTGGTTTCTTAGAGAAGCAATAAAAATGCTTACAAGGCAAAAGGATTCTAATAACAAGGAGAAAGTATACTTGGTGGCAAGGAAAGCTATGACAAGTAAGAGGAGACAACACTTAGAAATGACTCACTAAACAATCTTTATTCTAAAACACAGAACCTTTCTTTTCTCAATAAACCATTGTTTATTGTCATTACTTCACTACCTCTGGCCTCATAGACATATGCATGCTTTGATCTACAAAAATGCATTTATAGGGTTGCATCCCTGCCTTTTTAGGTTTAGTATTGTAGTTTCCAATTTCAAAATAAATGCAATTTTTGCTTTTACCAATTGATAGGTATTGTGGTCTCTGTTATTAACAAACCCATAAAAGAGAAATTTCTTCTACAGTACTATTACTGCTCTTGTGGAGTCAGTGCAAAGCATGAGGCCATAGATATTTAGTCAGTCTGTAGCAAAACTTGATGGTTGTCATTATTCATCTGGAGAAATGCTGAAAAAAACCATGCCCTTTAGATGGAACTCAGAAGGCCAGGAATAAATTTGGTTTTATAAAATTATAAGAGTTAAAAAGGAAGAACACAATAAACATCCAAAAATAATATAATGAAATGAAATGAAATGAAATGAAATGAAATGAAATGAAATGAAATGAAATGAAGAATGAAATGTTTCAAATGATGTTGAGGAGTTGGGTGAATTGGCAGACAAAGAACTTTAAAAAAATGAATTTACAAAAAATAAAAGTATGTTGTAAAGGATTGGTTTTTTTGAAAAAGTAAGGAAGGCAAGATTTTTTTCACAAGGCACAAAATTCTCCAGCTCAATAAACCCAACATAATGGGCACTTAAAAAGCTACTTTCAATGAGTATATGTGATTCAAGGGGGTAAAAAATAGGGTGTTTTTAGATTTAAACAGTTCCAAAATGGCATTGTGAAGAAATGTAACCCATCTGTGTGGTTTTTAGAGGCCACAATGAAGAATACATCAATCAATCTGAAGTCAGTCTTTGAAAGATTCTGCTTAACAAGTTTTACTAATTCTATAAATATAATGTAAAAGGAGGATACGCTCACATTTCTTTGTAAATCAGATACTATACTGTCTACCACAGAGGCGCATCCCTGAGCGAACCGGCAGTAGAAGAATCCGGAACCCACCCCTGATCTACCAGGTTCATCATGAAAGTAACTTAATAGACCACTGTGTGATTCAACTTCATAAAAACATTTTAGAACAGTAACTTCCAACTGCAGAACCAGACGTAAAAATAGAGTTAATATTTGCCCCTTCTGAATATAGTTCGTATATTTTATTTCTTTATTTGAATCACAGATTTATTGAGCTGAAAGAACTCCATATTAATGTCACAAATGAAGGAATGTGCAGGAAACGAAAAGTGAACAGATAACCCATATTCATTTGTCAATAGATTACATTAGCTGCTTATACATTATTATGGAGTCTTCCATATATACTTTGTTATATATTAATCCTGCACATTCCACACTTTTCTATTTGACTGGCAGAATGACAGCAAAATTCAAGCAGAAACTTTAGTTAATCATATATAGACAAAGATATTGCCATTTTGCTGAAAATAATAATTATTGTGGTTCATCACTCAGTCAGCCTGGTGTTTAAATTGGTTTGGAATTTTACTCCACCAAGGTATTGCACAGGATGTAAGCTGCTCTAAGTAAAGCTGCCTTTTGCAACTGACTGACAGTGATTTCAATGGTGTTCAAATGGTGCTCCAGATGTTCTGGGATTGCACCCAAGGAGCCTATTACTATTGGTACTGTTTTTGTTTTCTTTTGCCACAACCATTCTATTTCTATTTGCAGGTCTCTGTATTTTGGGATTTTCTCCAGTTCTTACTTTTATTCTGCCATCTCCAGATACTGCAATGACCACTATCCAGTGTTTTTGTCTTTCTTATTGACAACTGTAAAGTCTGGGGTATTATGTGACAGATGCTTGTCTGTTTGAATTCTAAAGTCCCAGAGCAATTTAGCTTCTTCATTTTCTTTGACTTTCTCTATTTTATGGTCCCACCAGTTCTTGCTTGCAAGCAAATGGTATTTCTTGCAGATCTTCCAATGCACCATTGTTCCTACTTTGTCATGCGGTTGTTTGTAATCAGTCTGTGTGATCTTCTTGCACGGAATGGAGCAACTCACCATGGCCAACTCTCTGCAGGACAACTCACTGTGGCCAACTCACTGCAGGACAACTTGCCGCAAGAAAATTCAATGATGTAGGACAGCCATAACCTGATTTATTCAGTATTGTTGACAGAGGAATTAATGCAATAACAAACAGGAATAGTGATAGGGAGTCTCCTTGAAAAATTCTTCTCTTAGTATTAACCTCTCCCGGTCTGGCACCATTGACCAGTAACTGTGTCTTCCACTGCGCTGTTGATCTTTTCACAAAGCTTCTGATGTTTCTACTGACTCCTGTTACTTCTAGCCACTTGATTATCCAATCATGTGGCAGGAAGTTGAGTGTCTTCTTGTGATCAGACCAAACTATATACAAGTCGATCTTCCTTCTCTTGCAGATTTCCAAAGTCATTATGTCAATTAGGAGTTGTTCCTCTGCTTTTAGAACTTTCCTTTCAGCTCAGGTGGAAAGAGCTTGTTTTCAACTAGATGCTGTTGGACTGCATCAGCTACAAACCACTTAGCAATTTAAAAGTTGTTGGTAATCAGGTAACTGGCTGGTAGTTGCCTGGTGCTGCCCTTTTGCTGAATCATTCCTTATCAGGTAGGTTTTGCCAGATGTTAGCTACTCTTTAATTTCACCTCCTTGCAGTATGTTGTTAAACTGCTTGGTAATGAATGAGTGTAGACCAGTCATACAGTATGTTTCAACCAAAAACCTGCAGTTCACCTTCACCTGGTGCTGACCAATTCTTGATCTTCCTTGCTCTTTTCTCTACAATTTCTGCTGTTATTACAAGTTCTTTCATCTCATTTTTATTCTTATTTCCCTCCTTCAACCAAGCTGAATCCTTGTATTTCTTTGGGTTATCGCATATCTGCGCCCAGAACTGCACTGTTTCTTCCTTGTCAGGTATTAACTATAGTTTATTACAGTTTCTCCATGGGTGGATTGGTAGAAATGTTTCTGATTTGATTTAAATTGGAGATTTTATCTATAGTGTGCAATTCAAATTTCATAGATGATCTTTTAATTGTTATTTGCTGCTTTATTATTTCTAGTGCTTCCTTAATCTTCCTTGTTTCTAGATGATACTTCTTGATGAAGTATTCTATAGTCGTCTTGTTTCTCAGCTCCTTTTCTTTAAACTGCTTTAACTTATTTGCATCTGATTTTAGCATGTTGATTTTATTTTCCAGTCTGATCTTCCATTTTGATGGTGCACTGTTTATCTTTCTTTCCTTTTCATTGATTCTGCATCCCAGGTATTCAATTATAACTGCAGCCATATTGTACAGTATTCAGTTTATTTCTTGAAGTGAGCTAGTGCCTATATTTAATATTACAGATTGGCATCTTTTAATACTTGTGCTCGCTGTTTCTTTGGAACTATCTTCAATGAAGGCAACCCTATTTCATTGTTTTATGCTGTTCTTTTCTTTGTTTCAATTCTTCATTTTCAGTTAGAAGGCTTTTGTTCTTTCTGAAGAGAAGGCAGTGGAGAGAGTGACTGGTTTGGGAATGAAAATGATTCAATAGAAATGCTGGCTTCCTCTCCTGCTGGTTTCCTCTGGTTTGCCTCTATAGTCTGAGCTACTTTTGGCAAGGTTTTGATTTCTTTACCCTGGGTAGACTTTTGCAGTTCTTCCAATTCTGCTCCTCTGAATACTTTACTTTGTATCATAAATCGCTGTTCATCTGCTATCCCCTGTTCTGTTACTTTCTGATTCTGGATGTTGCTCTTTCCAGACCAGCTACATTCTTTCTGATATCCTTTTCTTGCTGGACTTGATTTGTAATAACATATCATTATTTCTTTGTTTTCAATCTTTGTATATTTGTGACTGATAAACATCTTTTCTTCCAGTAGTCCTTCTCCTGTTGGCCTTGGTTGCTCAGCCAACAGTCCTGAGTCCTGTAGCCCATTTGTCACCAGAGATCCAGGAATTCCAACACCTAGCATGGTCCTTGTTGACCTAGGTGATGACCAATCTGGTATGGGTTACTGCAAATTACTGTACACTTCACCATTTTATTTACTGGAGAAACATTCTTTGTCTGGGTCTTCTGATGAGATCTGCAAATACAAGTAGAATGACTGTTGTAAAGGTCAGGGAAAAATGTGCTACCATAACTAACTGTTCCTTGAGGGAAGAAATCTTGCAGTTGTTGCAAAATAGACAACGAGCTAGTCATTTTGGAATATTTAAACACCCATATTCTTGCGGCATAATTTTTTAGAGCAAAAATACAGGTCCATAAAGCTATGAGATTTAGTTCTCACACAATTAGTGAAAAATTATATGATAGCAAATGTATCATGATAGCAGAAACAAAGACTGCAAAGAGGCAAGCTAATCTGCTCAAAAGAGAGAGGATGTATTCCTAGATACAGTGGGAAGGAAAATGTGTAAGAGTGTTAGGTTATGCTGGACTTCATATGGAACACTGCAGTTGCTGAAATACTTTTGTTATGACTTCCTACTTTCTTTAATATATATTTCAATACAATATCCAACAAAATTGATCCACATGGAACTTTATATATATATAAAAAAAAAAGCCAGACCACTGAACTCACTATAGCAAAACCAACACAAACTACAAAAAGGATAAAATTACTATACATCTCAGAAACAATAAACAGACTGCCACTTGACATTATTGTAGCATACAAACCAACTAAAGCTCTCCAAAATATCTTAACTCAAGTAGCCCAAAAATAAAAACAGGAATCATCTACAACACAGAGTTTAAGGATTGTAACAGCCATAGGACAGATAGGCAGAAGACTAGCAGAGCGCATCCATGAACACCAACTAGCCATCAGAAGATACAATGAAAACTCTTTAATTTCATAACATATGACAAATATATTCTGAGAAAGCTTCCTAGATCAAGCTAAATCCAAAAATGGTAGGGAATTCCTGGAAGCTTGGCACTCAGGCAAATCGGCCATCAACAGACACCTAGAGATAAACAACACTTGCACACCATTCCAAGACAATAAAAATGCTAAAAAGGGAACCAAAAGACCAGAACACCTCCTTGAAAGTAATCAACACTCAGATAAGCATGAAGTAACACTAGGATTATCACCAGACAAACAATCAAGCAGTAAATAATACCCTAATAATGGAACCACCAACTCAGGCAAACAATCAAGCAGTAAACAACAGCTTAATCAAAGAATTACCAAAGAGTAAACAACGCCCCCACCAACACTGACAAGGCAAGCAACGGTATATAAACACATCAAATCCCACTCCCTTCTAGCACTGAAGATGTTATCTAGTCTGGTAATAAAATGTTTGCAAGCAAATAGAGAACATCAAAAAGCTCAGAGAACATCAAAAATTCCACAGTTCAACCCCGAGCTACATACATTCTCTTCTATTAGTATATCTTTATTACTTGTCATTCTTGCAATTTTTGCAATTTTATTCTTGAATATGATCATTCCTTCTTGTCACTGTATCCAAATTGTATTTATTTATTTAAATTTATTATAGCCACCCAACACTATGGATTCTGGGTGGTGGTACAAAACTAAACCAAATAAACAATCACACTCCAAATCCATAAAAACAAGTGAAACCTAAAACCACAAAGTCACCCCAGACTAAAATGATCTAAAAATAATACAAAGCAAAGCAAAACACTACTACTTCAAACAATATTAACCTCAGGCCTGGGTCCAAAGTCAGGCTTTCCAGAATCATAGGAGACAAGGTGATATCCCTTTCATTAAATTACTATAGATTGTAAATCCCTTTGGAATCCAACCTACCGGTAGTAAAAATATGTGCTTTCTGTAGTTATCGTAATAGTTTATACATGAGGAGGACAATGTAATATTTGCTGTCAAGTCCTTACAGAAGGACACAGAGACTTTAATATGGAGTTTAAAAACATGAATCGAGGGAAAGATATAAAGACTTGGAAATGGAGTTCCCATTGATTAGATAAGCCATTAATGAATCTTGCCATCAATTAATTGTTTATTGCTCCTCCTGTTTCTCTCTAAACTCCTTACAATTCTTACAGCGTTCAGAAACCTGTAATAAGGAACAACCCTTCTTTTTAACAACAGTAACAACAAAATCAGAGGTGGGTTCTTACCGGTTCTATTTGGTTCTTTAGAACCGTTAGTAACTCGGCGATGACGTCACGGAGCCGGTTCTGTCGGTGTCTCCGTAGGTGCTGCCATCTTGGATTTTGCTTCTGCGCATGCGCAGAAGCTAATTTTTGCTTCTGCACATGCGCAGAAGCTATTTTTTTTTATTGCTGCGTGCGTGCACGCACACGGCACAACCCTGAGCGAACCGGCAGCAAAAGGATCCAGAACCCACCCCTGAACAAAATGAATGTTGGCTAAAGATGCAGAAAAAAATGAAGCCTTTTTAACAGTTGTCTTTAGCTGGTTCTTTCAGTTTTGATATGGGTTAGCAATATTTTGCAGGAATCTGAGGCCCAAGAATAAGGTCACAAAACTGATGGGGAGGTACAATCTGTGCTTCCAATTCTCACACATATGACCAGCCAGAATATTTAGGATAAAATATGGGGAAATTCCTTCTGTACTGTGCTGTGCTGAGCAAAGGTAAGGGGCATGAAGCCATGGAGGTAATGAGTTTTGTATGCATGGGAGCTCAATGTAATGCTTTCTCAGTTTCAGCAAATGGATTGTGAGCTTGGTGACAATCTATTCCTGCAACTATCAGAAATTGTAATAAGAAAACCAAATAAAGTTGAGTGACTCTTGATGATAATAGATGATGAGTAAGAGAAGATTCATGAGATTTCAGCTGAACCACAAACATTGGAATCAATAGTTTCCATTCTCACAAGGCTAAATGTGCAAGATTTGCACATTACATGCAACTGAAGATTTTATGAAGTTGCCCATGGCACCAGAATAAAATAAGTTCTGGCGCTTTACAGTTGAGCAGTCTAGGTCTTAAAGGTTACACAAATGATTAAATGTCAGTGGGTAGTCTCACATATCTGACCTTTACTTAATTTTCAGATGTTATCACATCAGATATTGGGATTGATTTGTTTCTGAAGAAGCCAGATCTGGTTGTTTGTTTATTGCAAATGTACAATATTTTATTGACATTTCAGAAGGGGTTGATCTCTTGGAAGGGCACTCTTCTGAAATGTAACTAGGTTCTTCAAATAATACACATAGATCTTGTGTGTATTGACCTAGCTCTTCTCAGAGAGAAGAGCTGTCCAGTCTCCTAGCTGCGGGAGTTCAATATTTAAAACCACTGATGAAAGAGAGGAGGTGGGAATGATGGAACCAAAGAAAATAATATAGGGAACACAAAGAATATTTCTTCTCTTGACCATACAGTGTTATTCCTCAAGTATTTTATTGTTCCCCAAGTAGAATTGTATGAATGCATACAAAATCTTTGAGGTAATGGATGCATTTGTCCTGTACTTTTCCTGGCAGACCCTTTCAAATTGGGATTTAAGCCTCATTTATTCAAACCCACATCTGAGTTAACAATTGAAAATCAACAATATATTATCTCACTGAGCATTTATCTTATCTTAGGTTATAGCTTTTGTGACTGGCAGTCACCTGTTTGAAAGATTTATCAAAAATAGCCCTGAACAGTGTCACAAAACTGACATAGTTATTCACATCTGGGCTGTAAATTGGTTGCCTCTCCCACTGTCAGAACGCTAATTATAAATCCCACATTAAATCAGTCCAAGAGGTCTTAGAAAGATGTACAACTCACTGAGAAAGGAAAGTACTAAATCTGCCCTGATTTCATCATACATCAACCAAAAAAGCAACTGCCCAGCCATTGAGAACTGATGCAGCTCCCACTATGGCTGCTGGATCCTGGATTGTATGTGAGTTGTCACTGGGAATGAATTCCATCCACCATACTTGTGGCACCCGTTTATTCCTCATTAACCAATCCTTCTCAGTTGCCACACAATTATGACACTAAAAAGGTACTAGCAATTTGTTTCACATTCAGTTCAAGAGATTTTACAAGTATAAGCATGGTTTATTTCTGGAGTATTTGATGCTTTTTCTCATTCCTCATGGATGAGATGAGTAGCTGATCCTACTGTCAGAGCTTCATTCAGGCCACATCTAACAGTGGAAGAATTAAGGATAAAGCTGAGGTAGATAATGTTGTTTTTACTACAGATCAAGAAGACCTAATAATAAACATCATATACCACAGAATCCAAACCACATTCCACAGAATCCAGCCTCTATTTTTTGTTTCTCTTTTTCCCACCCTTATGTGGTGACAGACTTCTTGCTATTTGTTTCTCAGCCTTGGATAATAATGGCACCTGCATTGTCTTTTGATAAAAGTCCTGCCTTGTTTGCCAGCTACCCACTCCTAGTCTAAAAGCTCATAGATAAATCATAGATAGATCCAAAAGCTTAGATAAATTCACACATACTTCTTACACAGAATACTGTATACGAACTTGTGTTATGTTACTAGCCATCTCACATGAAGTTATTTTATATACCCACAATGCTACCCATCAAATAGCACACTGCTGCAGCAATCTACAGAAAAATGTATAAGTAAGCACTGCAGCTCACTGCAAAACCAGCTTACGTAACTTCAAGTACACATGCACCACACAGTTTAAGAATGCTAATGAGGAATAAACCATAATTTAAATAATTACAGATGTTAGAAATTTACTATGATAATCGTGCTCTGTATTACACAATTGCTGTACATTAAATATGAATAATTATGACTAAAGAGCTCTTTTTTTTTAGCCTGGGGCATTTAAAATTACCTGTCGAAAGAAGCAATTACAAAATAAACTAATTCCATATGTAACATCAGAGAAATTTTCAAGGTTTAAGATTTAATGTTCATCACATAATCTTTATAAAACATGTTGCCAGAAGAAGTAGAGTGGATAATCTCAGCTATAACAAATATGCAGTCCAGGCCATTTATGACTTATACTACTACGGTACTTGTGATCCTTGAATGCTACCTGAAAAAGTCAATATTATAACAGATGGGTGAAGTTACCAATGGATGTCAAAATGACTTAAGTTTATATTTTGCAAGGATCAGCTGATCAAAGCATTATACTGCTATTGTAAAAATACTAACTGTCCCTTCAGGGAGAATAGTGATGCCTTTCACCACAATCCTAAACAGAGTACCTCAGTCGTCTTAGCTAGATAAATTTATATTTATTAGGGCTGGACAAGTTTGGTTTCAACTCAAAAGAGGTGCTTTGGAGAGCTTAGGAGTGTGAATTGAACACCTGCCTGTGACTCATTAAAGTAACTTTTCCAGTGCAGTTGCACAATCCTGAAAACCGAAACAGGTATTTTAATTTCTCACAGATATTTTTTCAAAGAATCTCTTCCTAAATGAATCCAAAGCATTACACAGCCCTAATATTTATTCTCTCTCCATTAAATTGAAATTGAGTCTATAACTTTTCAAAGAATCTAATGGACATTCAGCTGTTTGAGGTGGTTTTTCATTTTCATGGTCTTCATCTTGCATGGCTAGACAGGCTATCTTTTCTAAACAGTGATGGTAGAGAATTGTTCTAAATGACAAAGCCAAGCATTAAATCTGTCAAACACTGGTGACAAATAAGAAAGCAATGAATACAGTATCATCTTTATGTTTTAATGTTTAGCAATTACAGTATAAAAACTATTTTCTCTGTGCTAAATCACACAAGATCAATACACTTGTGCCTAACTATTCCTTCTGCTTGTTTATATTTCAGGTAACAAAAATCTGGTCTATTTATCTTCTTACCTGAGGTAGAGCAGAGTTTAACTGTCTCTGCAATTGGTCTCGTTCATGCAAAGTCTCTTGCAGCCGGCCCTGAGTCACAGATAGTGTCTCACGTGTTTCCCGAAGAGTCTCTAGCAGTTTATCTCTCTCATCAAGCATGTTCACCATCAGCTGTTCAAAGTTGGCATCAGAATCAGAGCCTGGCTGTGGCCCTAAGGGGTCACCCTCACTAATGGTAGGCATTACCTCACACATCATGGCAATACTTTGCAAATTGCCTATGCTAGAGGAAGAACTTGAATTGCCAAGGAAATCTCCCTAGAATGCCTCTAAAGGCAGTAGAAACAGCAAGTTAAGGTCACATGGTTACTGTAGGCCACTGCAGATTGTGGCAACTGTCAAATGTAGATGATAAAGTCCATAAAATCTCCATTTCCTTTTGCAAATAACTGAAACTAATATTACATATCTAGAAAAATCAGAAAAAGTCATCACATCGTTACGCTCAATGTATATATAAAGTAATTAAGATCAGCAAGGCCCCTAGATTGAACTGACAATGTAATCTTGTGAGAGTCATTCCCATAATCTTCGACAGATATTCCTTTGATCTCTCCAATGATGACCATCAACCAGGGCATAGAGTTCTTTGTTGTTAAAAATGTTCATTGTTTCCATTCAGCACCAAAATCCTTGCTGGTTTAAGATCTAGAAAGGATTAGAAAGCCTACAAAACATTTCACTTGTCTTGATATGATCAGTAAAAATCAACTTAGGTAGATCAAGCAATAGTTTATGAAATCCAAAGGGAAAGTAGACTGATCATTCTTGAAGCAAAGTTAAACTTTTGCCAAAGATTCATCTTTCATTCTTCATTTAGAATCTGTTGGAAAAGAAAATATTTAGAGATTAGAATGGTCAATTGTGTTTCATTTCTAAATTTAGATCAAAAGCTTTTCATTTCCAGAGAAAATTCAGAAGGGGAACAATTTATGGAGAATTCTACATCACAGATTAATACAGTTTACCATTTGTTCCCTATAGCCATTCTTAATTTAACAATCAGGTTTTTAAATGTAGATACCATGGAGCATTTGTTCTCATTTCAGAGCTTTAATGTTTATTGAACATTGTATCTTTTGCAGACCACTTTACTGTAATGTATCTTGAAATTAAGTATATTTTGCCTAGATCCTTTTAACCTAAATTCTATTGCAGAATATTTGCTTATTTTTATCAGAATACTAGACGACCCATGACTCCTTGGATCACAGTTTCAGAGATATGTCTTTACCAGATTGTTCAATGTCTTCAACAATGACAGAGTTTCTACTGTCCTGCCTTCCCTAAACCAGCTGGAATACATTCAGAGATGTATCTGTTTGAAAATAGCCCAGTCAAACATCCGCACAGGAAATATTTTATGACATTTTATATTATCATAAACTGTTTTATGATCATTTTATGTCATAAAATGATTTATAAAATTTACCAAATTTCAAAACCCATTTGCAGTACCTTGGTTCAAAAGGTTTTGCCCTATGGTGTGTGGGAAGCCCCGTCCCCCTTCCTACAATAATGAAATATTTTGGGGAATATTAAAAGAGGCAGAATATTATATTTCCCCAAATGAGAAATGGAGAAAAATCTTAACAAAGGCAGAAAGCAGCCCCCAGAAGATGCCTGAAGTTTTCAGAGATGGAGATTTTCTGCCCATTAAGAAATCCGAGCCAATCTATTCATAAACAAAACATCTTCAGCTCCAGGTGATGAGATTAAGAAGGACAGGACAGGACCTTCAGGACATAATAGGATTAACCCACCACCATTGAAATAGCAAGAGACACAAAAGCCCCTTCATTGCACAATCCCAAGAACAGTTGAAACTTCGAAGTCACAGAAACCTATAAAGCTCCATCCACTCATTCAACCAATTTGTCAGCTGTCCCAGAACTACATGCTGTTGATGGTTCAGCTCATCAATAAACAAGAGTCCTTCTTACCAATCAACCTCCATTTTATTTCCAGGGCCTTTCTCCCGGCTTGGAACTGGACCAGATTTTTCTTTCTACAGGTATACGATTTCATTTCACCTAATTAAAGGTTACAGGAATTAGAGTTGTATTACTATATAAATTTTTCATATTCTTGTACTGCCTCTTGCTTTAGGGTAATAATTTGGTTGTTTCTGCTGCTACCATCCAACTTTACTGAAGTATATCACTTCCAATGTGTGAAAAAGAGAGATCACAACCGGTACTATTTTTCTTGCAATAAAAAGATAAAATCAACATTAAAATTATTTCTATAGCACCACCTCCTGATCATATAGTACCAAGCCACATGAGTACAGCATTGAATTATTTAATCTCATTCTTTTAAAAATATGATTAATATGATTTATTGAACAAATATTTTGAGTTTACATTCTATGGGAGATGGGCAGTCTAGAAATATGAAATATAAACAAATATCGTGTGAAATAATACAAGTAGAAGAACCAGAACAAAAAACAATTTAAAACAGGAATAAGTGAAAAAAGAGGGTGCATTTGAATGTTGGTGGCAAAATAGAATGAATTTTTCTCCCACCAAAATTAAGAATAAATATGGGAGTAGAATGCCTCAGAGAGTCCTGACACCAAATCCTATTTGAAATCCCTAATAGTCCTAAAACTGCCATTTTACAGGCTGATTGCAACTCAATGTTTTTGCTTTGTTCAGATTTTTAAGAGTTTAAGTGGAAGTGAGAAATATCTGCAAGGCAAATCCTCCCACCTATCTTTCAACCCTCTTCTCCAAACCTAAAATTGGCCTAAAATGGCTACTTGGGAAAAGTTGTTTTAAGAGTGCGCTTTGTCCTTCCCAGAGGTGTCTTGTTCCCATCACCGCCCTCAAAACACTGAAAATACACCCACACACAAACACAAGGAGAAAAATATCAGCCTCATTCCTTTCAGTGGCATAAACACATCGGCAACTTCTGCAGTCTTATACATTCAGAATAGCAACTTCTGCCCCTCCCCCAAACATTATCCATGCCTATATATAAAAGCACTAGCAACAGCTAGATCAAATAAATATATGGCAGATTGGGGGTTGATTTGCAGGTGAAATCATCTTGAAATCTTGAACCTGGCCTGGAATGTCATCAAAAAGAGAGTTTAAAATATGGCATTCCAAACCTGGAAATGTTTTTCAAAAAACTTATTATTATGCATTTACCAAAAAATGACATATAAATTTGAATACCGAACAAGCATTCTCAAGATAATTACACATGGTAGCAGTATTTTTTGTATTCCAGACAAAATTCAGAATGGCAACAATAATATATTTTGAATTGAATCAAATAATGCACGAAAGCCGGAATTCACAAAACCGTTATCCAGTAGGCTAATGTTCTCCATGAGTCTGGAAATATATCTGCATGTATATGTATGGACTAAGTAGATTTTAGTCTTTCCACTATTATGACAGCCTTCAGCTGAAGAAGTCCACTAAGATATATTATCTACAAAAAAAAGCCAGGAAAAGCTATCCATAAGTCTCATGAAAACACACTAGAGGGGAAAATTTATCATACTGTAAAATTAATGGAAGCTGAAGTCGTTCTACCGTTAATACAAGTCAATATATTGCCAAGTATTTCTGAGAAAAGACTCTTGAGTACCACTCTTCCTAAACAAAAAATACCAGATGCCACCAGCAAAACACAATATACACTCAAACTATTCTACAATTAATTAACATGTAAATATAGTTTTAAAAACTCAGCTGTACTGAAGGGGCTGCTACTGAATGCTAGAATTGGAAGAATGCCCTGTTCAAATTAAGCTTTTCTGGTCAAGCCCAGATATACATTTTACTATAGAAGTATTATTACCACACATTCCCATAAATTCCTTTCCAAAATGAAAATCAGCTTGTTATAATGATAAACAATGATCTTCGCAGAGATGAAATACTGGCCACAAAAAGAATCAATAATATCAAGCAAAGAAATTAACACATAGAAACAATCACTGTATGATCAGCAGCCCAGGAACAATATTTCTTAAAAATAAGACAAATATGAAGAACCAACTGAAAATATGTAAATGAATGCACTGAATTTAACAAAATTCAACATGCTCTTACAACATATAATACAGCACTTATGCACATGATCCAACTTTATTCTACTTTTTCCATTTTTTGCTTAAGTTTAGTACAGTTGGAAAATAATCAGAATAAACTATTTCCAATCTTGTGTTCAACAGATGGTAACATATAAATATCAGTAGCATTTTCATTTAATAAGGAGATATGAGATCAAAACACATGCATTATTAGATTCAAGATGAGTAATGCTATTTTCCTCTGACTTCATTTTATCTTATTTGTACGCCACATCCAAAGAATGGAAATCTAACCATAAGAGGCCAAGAATGCAAATGTCATCCTGAAATCCTATTCTGAAATATCAGCTACAGCTAACTTGCATTTTTAGGTGCTTATGTATATCATACTATCATTTTCCATGGCAGGCTAGAACCCATCTGAATCTTACCTGTACAGGTAATCCTTGACATACAACGGAAATGGAGCCTGCCCATTACAGTCATATGTCATAACAGGCATAAAATGAGTGAGTTGTGTGACTGATCCAATTTTATGACCATTTTGTAATGATTGTTAAGCAAACACCTTGGTCGTTAAGTGAACCAATGGTTTGCTATGGGTGCAGTTTTGGCAAAAAACAGAAATTTCAATTTTTGGCAAAACCATCATAAAATGCTATCACATGATGCTGCAAATGGCCATAAATCAGGGGTGAAATCCAGCAGGTTCTGACAGGTTCTGGAGAACCGGTAACGGAAATTTTGAGTAGTTCGTAGAACCGGCAAATACCACCTCTGGCTGGCCCGAGTGGGGTGGGAATGGAGATTTTGCAGCATCCTTCCCCTGCCATGCCCACCAAGCCACGCCCACCAAGCCACACTACGCCCACCAAGGCACGCCCACAGGACCGGTAGTAAAAAAAAATTGGATTTTACCACTGCCATAAATGTGTCTGTGTTGCCAAGCATCAAAAGTTTGGTCATGTAACCGCAAAGAGGGCCTGACAATGTCCCCCCTCTATTTCAATACCTACAATGGTTGCCGGTTTGCTTGCTGCTGCAATTCAAAGTGCTGATTATTGCCTATAAACCCCTGCATGGCATGGGTCCTGGTTACTTGAAACACTACCTGTCTCTATATATTTCTGCCCTTCTAGTGAGATCACCTAGAGTGGATAATTCCCATTAATTAAGTAGTATCATCTTATAGGACAGTGATGGCGAACCTATGGCACGCGTGCCACAGCTGGCACGCAGAGCCATATCGGAGGGCACACGAGGCGTTGCCCTATGTCAGCTCCAGCGTGCATGCGTGCGCTGGCCAGCTGATTTTCGGCCTTGGGGAAGGCCATTTTTGCCCTCCGGAGGCTTCAGGAGGCTTCCCTGAAGCCTCCGGAGTGCGAAAAACGGCCCAACGGGCAAACCGGAAGTCCGTTTTTCCGAACTTCCGGTTTGCCCGTTTGCCCGTTTTTCGCTGTCCCAGGCTTCAGTGAGGTCTGTGCGCATGCATGGGGGCAGCGGGGGGGTTGTGCGCATGCGCAGGGGGCAGTGTGGGGGTTGTGCACATGTGCGGGAAGGAGGGGATGGGTGTGGGCACGTGAGCACGCGCTAGCGTACGTGCACACACCCTTTTGGCCCGTGAACCAAAAAAGGTTCACCATCACTGTTATAGGACCTAGAAAGCATGCCTTCTTGGAGATGGCTTCTACACTGTGGAACAATTTTCCCCTAGAGATCAGTAATGCTGACACTCTTTTGATCTTATGTAACCTGCTAAAGACCCAGTTCTTCTAGGCCTTGGATTACGATGATGGTAGATCTCATTGGTTTGATTTTTTTGGTCTTTCTGGTTCTGTCTTCCAGTGAGTTACCTTCTTTTTTTGGGGGGGGGTTGTCTTTTTTCTTTTTTTTTTCTTTTTTTATTTGTAAGCCTCCAAAAGTCACTGCAGAGTCAAGCAATCTATTTTTTTCAGTTTTTTTATGAGAGTACTATTTTAACTATTTTATTAGAATTTTAGTCATGTTTGCCCATTCAACTTGAAGACATAGAAGGTAGAATTTCCTTCACCCACATCACTTACTTTTTCCCAAAATCTGAGTAGCACATAACTGTAAACTTTGTTCTATGCTGTAAACTAAAGTGTAAATTAAACTACTTGCCTTATCTTGATGTAATTTAAATAATATTCTTCCTTTCTCTAGATACAGAGATGTGGGACAAAATGTTACAACACAACCTCTCATTTTATAAGGCAGGGGTCCCCAACCTCGGGTCCATGGACCGGCATCAGGCCACAGCATGCCAGAAACCAGGCCGTACAAACAAGCAAAGCCCCATTCGTGAGATGCAGGCAGCATGCGAAACCACGCCCCCTCCAGTCCATGGAAAATCCTCTCTCTATGGAACTGGTCCCTGGTGCCCAAAAGGTTGGGGGCCGCTGTTATAAGGAATGCTCCAAGTTTCCCAAGGTTTTTTAGCCTATTGGGGGTCACAAGAGGAGAAAGGATAAAAACTGTATTTTCTCTCCCCACCTTTCTCTGTCCTCAAATAGTTTCCTATGATGTGGGACATGGTTCTAGAATACTCAGCATTGATGGCTCTCTGCAGTTCTATAATCAGTAGAGTATTTTATGGCTTTGAAGTGGAGGATGAGTGAAAAAGGAAACTGTATTTTCTTCCTTAAAAACATATCTTTATAATTCAGGAAACAAAGATATTTTTAACTTTATGGCATGTATTACATAACTTTAATTTCTATTTCAGAATGCTTAAGAGTTTGAGCATATTGTCTCTCCCATCTCTCCTTACACTATGGCACAATGCTTATTTAAGAGTACTAACCTTTGAAAATACATGTATATTACTCTGTTTTATCTTAAATCACCACAAACGACCGTATATAAAATAACATCTGCACATTTTATTTATTTATTTAGGAAATCTTTTTGCCGCCCATCTCATATCCAATGACTCTGGGTGGCTTACAGCATAAAAACTTTAAAACATTAAAAAAACATTAAAATCAATAATCATAGAATACAGCAGATAAAAATAATTAACAAATACAAATCATTAACATCAGATGGGAAAGGAAGGAACCAGACATACTGGGGGGGGGGGGGGGGGGGGGGGAATAAGTTTTAGTTAATCAACCACCTCCAGTATGAAGCTCCCTGATTGGGTCCCAAAACCATCTGGCAGAGCCAGATCTTGATGCTCTTTCAAAATGCCTAGAGGGTGGGAGCCAATCTCACCTCAGGGGGTAAGATGTTTTAGAGATCAAGAGCCATGGCAGAGAAGGCTCTTCTCCTAGGTCCCACCAGCTAAAATTCATTCGCTGACGGGATCTGCAGTTTGACCCCTCTGCTCCGCAATATGCCCCCTCTGCTAGCGTGGGATGAGGAGGTTCTCACATATTAGCTTTGTCTTGAATTAGGAAACTATTTGGAGAAGAGTAGACAACCTGTGTCCAACTCGGTGTTCGTTTCAGAGATATTTCCTTACCTAAACAGAGAAACAGAATGACTATGGGAGGGCAAAAAAGAAATGGAAGCAGGAATTCCACTGAGTTTCTTTGTGGGAAGCTGGCAGGAAGCATCAAAAACCATCCTTCCTTCCTTCCTTCCTTCCTTCCTTCCTTCCTTCCTTCCCTCCTTCCCCAGAGCCTGGTCCATAACCCCTTCACATTACAAAGAGTGGGGACTCTGAACACAAATTCAGACAGAAAGCCACAAGCTGCAGCTCATTCTAGAAGGCAAGTGCACCAGCATAAACTGCAGTTAAAAATGGGCATCTGTTTGAATACCCTTCTTGTCCTACAAATGCAAGGAAATACCAACATAGATTTACTATTCACTTTAAAATAGCAAGATAGGAAAAACACTTAATGACATTCAAGTATAAATATCTGAACTAGCAATTATTAGTATCTAAATGATGCAGCTATGCAGCTGAAGCAGCCTCTGATTTCTGAGCACAAACACGTACAATTCCTCCTCTGCATTAGATCACAATAAGTGCTAATTTATTCAGAGGTACCAGCACTAAGCAGTACTGCCAAAGTCTACACTGTAACACACTAAAGCTTTGATGAGACAAATAATTACGCCTTGCTCCACATCAGTTGAAAGCTTTAATATATCATGTCGTTTGCCTTAGCACCAAGTAACAATAGGAAATTATTTGATTTCATCCTCTAGAAGGAGCGTTGGTCCTACCTGAACGCCTTTTCTCAGTGTAGGTTGCAGGATAGGCCAGGAATGGGTGATGACTTCATCCTTCTGCCTAGAGACTGAGTCAGAATTTTCATAGACACGCCCCGTTGCCTCTCTCTCTGCTCCAGTTATCGACGAAGGCGCAGCTGTAACAACACAACTGTATCCAGAGGTTAGGTGCCCTGACCCCCACCCTCCAGGATCCAGACCCTACGGTCATGCCAGGGTGGGACTGGCCTATCCTGCAACCTACACTGAGAAAAGGCGTTCAGGTAGGACCAACGCTCCTTCTCCAGTGAGGTTGCAGGATAGGCCAGGAATGGGACATACCAAAGCTGGAAGTCCTAAGGGCGGGTCTCCGTTGGGGCTGGATCTGTCGGGGCGCGGAGAACCTGCGGGAGTACTCTCCTGCCGAAGGATGCCTCAGCTGAGGCAAACACGTCCAGCCGGTAATGCCGAATAAACGGCGTAGGAGATGACCAGGTGGCCGCTCTGCAGATGT
>QLTV01004104.1:186839-216437 GCA_003457575.1 Thermophis baileyi | reverse complement strand
TTTTTTCAATTATGTCTTTCTTCTACTTTCAGGTTATTTGCTTTGTCTCTTTATTCATCCCAAACATTCTGATCTCTCTAGAATTTAAATTTCATTTTTGTTGTTTAATCAATAAGTGTAACATACATCTTATAAATAAATTAATGCATTTTGTTACAATATATAAGCAATGACATCACCTATCCTCTTATTTTTGTTTCATTTTGAATCAAATTGTTTGCTTATTTTTCTGTTATTTTTATATTCCAGCAATTTATTACTATACTAGTTTTTTTTATTCTAATTTCATTGTGTTCTATAGTTAAGGTTCTCTAGCTTTCATTTGTTATGCATGAAGTTTATTTCCCATACATGAATCCACTATTACTAAAATTTGCTTTGCAGATTATTTAAATCAGCTGTTTGGTATTGTACTAGTGAATCATCTTGTGTTTCTAGGAGAAGAGATAGTAGTAGTACATCAACTTTCATCTAACACAGTGGTTCTCAACCTTCCTAATGCCGCGACCCCAATCCCCGCCCCCTCCCCGCGCACAATGAGGTGACAAAGGAGGCGTGGCACCAAGATGGCGGGCTAGCACGCACTTAGGCGACCCCTGTGAAAGGGTTGTTCGACCCCCAAAGGGGTCGCAACCCACAGGTTGAGAAACGCTGCTCTAGAAAACAGATAAGAAAACTATATTATTATATTACACGATCCAATCTGGGTTGGTCACCAGGACCAGAAGTTTACTCTTCTGAGCTTTCGGACTTGTGCTGGAATTCATCTTCAGGGAACCTCTCTCTACAGGAATAAACCTATATTAGTTGAGAAGGAAAGGCCTGGTTCCCCATGCAGTTTGGAAAATGAACAAAATGAACATTATCAAAAGAATATATTCCATCAGTTGCTCTTCTGTGCATCAACAGAACACATTGCCCTGCATTTACTGGAAAATATTCACAGCATTTAACCTATGAAGTTAACAGGAAAAAAGATGAGCCCATTTTCCACCAACTCATAAAGGGCTGATTTAAAACAAGCCAAAGAGACCTAATAGAAGATTGCAACCTTAAAGAGCTCATTCTATTACTTAGATAATATGCAGCATCCAAAATCATTACAAGGCCAGATACAGGTAGTCCTTGACTTACAATCATTTGTTTAGTGACTGTTCAAAGTTACAACAGCACTGAAAAAATGATTTATGACCGTTTTTCCACTTACGACTATTGCAGCATCCCCATGGTCATGTGATCAAAATTCAGATGCTTGGCAACTGGCATGTATCTATGACAGTTGTAGTTTCCCTGGGTCATGTTGATCAACTTTTACAACCTTCTGACAAGCAAAGTCAATGGGGAAGCCAGATCCACTTAACAACTGTGTTACTAACTTAACAACTGCAGTGATTCACTTAACTATGGCAAGAAAAAACAAAATGGGGCAAAACTCACGTAACAACTCTCTTGCTTAGAAATTTTGGGCTCAGTTGTGTTTGTAAGTTGAGGACTACTATAGATATCTTATTTCCATCAAGTTTTACTAATCTGCAGTAGCAATTAGTTATATATTTTTGTCAAAATGTGTATTCATGCAAAGAAAGACAAGGATTGTAATTTTGAGAGTGTGCTTTAAGAGCCACACAGGCAGAAACATGGTTCAGATCTAGCTCTGGATAAGTGTTTGACAGAGGAAAACATATAAAATATAAAAAGAAGAAAAATATATAAAAAAAGAAAGGGGACAACTGCTCAGAGAAGGTAACATATGCACAAGTTTTCATACTGCCAGTAAAGTGGTAGTTTCTCTTTTAGGAAGACGATTAAAAACTAAAATCAAACTAAAGAGCCAAGAAAAATTGCAAATTGCTAAAAGTATAGGTTGTCAACAGAGAGACACATATTCTATACTCCCTCCACTTCTAAAATCTGTGCTTGTTTTCAAAAAAACAAAACATCTGAATGCTGTAACTAAAATAATACATACAGAGAAGTTTATAAATTTCAGCTAATGAGTAAAAGGCAAAAGAAAGTAGTCTGGTTGGAAGATTGTATTGTTTTCCAGACATCTTGGTTAAAAAAAAAAATCTCAGAAGGCAAGGACCTTCTGTAAACATGTGCCTCAGATGCTATGTTAGATGATTAGGGGACTGGAGGCTAAAACATATGAAGAACGGTTGCAAGAACTGGGTATGTCTAGTTTAATGAAAAGAAGGACTAGGGGAGACATGATAGCAATTTTCCAATATCTCAGGGGATGCCACAAAGAAGAGGGAGTCAAACTATTCTCCAAAGCACCTGAGGGTAGAACAAGAAGCAATGGGTGGAAACTAATCAAGGAGAGAAGCAACTTAGAACTAAGGAGAAATTTCCTGACAGTTAGAACAATTAATCAGTGGAACAGCTTGCCTCCAGAAGTTGTGAATGCTCCAACACTGGAAGTTTTTAAGAAGATGTTGGATAACCATTTGTCTGAAGTGGTGTAGGGTTTCCTGCCTAAGCAGGGGGTTGGACTAGAAGACCTCCAAGGTCCCTTCCAACTCTGTTATTCTATTCTATTCTATTCTATTCTATTCTATTCTATTCTATTCTATTCTATTCTATTCTATTCTATTCTATTCTATTCTATTCTATTCTATTCTATTCTATTCTATTCATGAGCATACCTAGATCTAAATCCATATAAATCTAGAAGTAATACCTTGATTGACAAAAAGATGTGAAATATAGCATGTTTCTTTTCTCAATTCTCAATTGCTACTGTTGATGCTTTAGAAAAATGGAATAAGCCTCTGATTCTTAAAAATGAAGAGTGTGTGATTAAAATTTTCAGGGAAGGGAAGAATTACCTTGTAAAGTTTAGTAAAAAAAGCTTTCCAAAACATTTTGAAAAATACTGTGCCAGAAACCGGTAACATATTATATATGACAACCCAAAGAACAAATTGAAAAAACTAGCAACACAGCAAAATGCAAGAAGGATTACTGCACAGTTTGATCATTATTTCTAGCTCTAAAAAGTGTGGACCTCATGGATACTTCTGTCACTTGGGTTTTTTGGAAAGCTGAATAGAAGACACCAAAAAAAAATCTCAAATGTAACCCTATAGCATTGAATTGCTGAGTACACAAGCATTGGGGGGGGGGATCTCTTTCTTTTTTGGAACACATGAGTCAGATTCTCTATTACTACAGCTCCAAGCATTATTTCAGCTCAATTCCCATTAAGTATTTTCTGAAAATGTCAAATACAACAGTGTCAGTTAATTTGGTGACCTCTTGCATATTCCATCACATTCTTTGAATGATACTGTAGTGTTATTGAGCAATTTCTTTTCAAATTCCCCATCTTCTACACTTGCATCTCTGAAATTTATTTTGTAGGAAATTTTCCCCACTTTCTTGTCATCTGAGTCTAGTCCAGGATCTCCCCATTGACTCAGATTTTCATCTTAGTCTCTGAAATTAGGCATGTCATCTTATTTTTCAACATTGTTTTCTTATTTCTTTTAGTTTTAATATTATTCTTAATATTCAGCATTGCTATAATATTTTGCTCCTTCAGTGAGCTCTACTCATTTTAAAGCACTATCTATTCCATTTTGACTTTTCATTTTTATTATTATAATTTGAAAATAATTATCCAGTGCTATCAATTTTATTTATTTATATAAATAATTTATAGCCGCCCATCTCACAGCATTGATATTGGGCAGTGCTCAGGGGAACAAAACTAAAAATCAATTTTTGTTATTTCTACCATCACTACATGCAATAATTCTCTTCATTCTCCATTAGAAAGTAGAGAATAAAACAGCCTGAACAATAATAAATAAAATGACTCATAGTGAAAAAAGCCTTCATAATGAAAATATTTTCTGTTTTTCATCACAGTCTCCCTTTTTATCTTTTACTTACTTCAAACCTATGAGTTCTGAATAATCGAATAAGAGAGTTGGGAGGGACCTTAAAGATTTTCTAGTCCAAGCCCCTGCTCAACCAGGACACCCTACCATTTCAGGCAAATGATTGTCCAATCTCTTCTTCAAAATCTCCATTGTTAGAACACCCACAACTTCTGAAGGTAAGCCATTCTGCTGATTAATTGTTATGTCAGGAAATTTCTCCTTATTTCTAGGTTGGTTCTCTCCTTGAGTTTCTGTTCTGCCTTCAGATTTGGAGAATAGGTTGACTCCCCTTTCTTTGTGGCAGCTCCTTAGATATTGGAACACTGCTATCATGTCACCCCGTTCCTTCTTTTCGTTAAACTAGCCATACCCAATTCCTGCAACCATTCTTCATATTTTTAGCTTCCAGTCCCCTAATCATCTTTATTGCTCTTCTCTGCACTCTTTCTAGAGTCTCAACATCTTTTTTTATATCATGACAACCAAAACTAGATGCTATATTCCAAGTGTGGTCTTACAAAGGCATTATAAAATGATACTAACACTTCATATGAACTTGAACCTACCTTCAAAGAATTTCATGCAACAATATTGCTTGAAATTTGCTGGAATTCTTAAATTCAGTTGTCATATTTATTCAGATATATTCTCAGTTATGTAGAAAAGCTTTTTCTACTGATGTATATTCCCGTCTATCTCTTTTGATATTATATGTTCAGAGTCATGGTTTTTTTATTTAAAAATGGAAAATATACTAAATAGTCTCAGTATATAAATCAAAAGGGATGATTCATATGCATTTAAACCTCTTATGTGAATCCAGTCTATTCACCAATTCATTGTATTGTGTCTCTATGCCTGCATGTTCAACAGATCAAAATGTTCAACAGGATTTATAAGATTCTAATGATTATTTTGAAAAGATTCTAATTATTTTCACTACCTAATTATTTCAGGCTAAAATGACCAACATGGTAGCAAGGCAGTTTATATGCAATGTCAAAGCAGATCAGAGCAGCCAATTAATGTTTTATGGCCAGGCTATGACATTGTCAGACAATTATGAAATTGCCTCCAACGAATTCTGACTAAGCTCCAGTCCCCTCAGGTCTCCATTTGTCCAGTCCACCCAGGACTTTTTGCTTCAGAAAGAAAATGTTTTGATAATTTAGGGTTTTGATGATTAGAAAGGTTATAGAAAGAAGGGAATTAGGATGAAATTGGAGAAAACAGTTTGATTAGAACTGTATGTATAATCGCTGAGAGGATATCAGAAGTCTGTTCTTTATATACCGTATGTAATTTTTTTCATGCTTTCTTTTTTCTATGTTCTCCTTCCTGTTTTTTTCATATTCTTTTTCACACTTACTTTGATTTAGTTTTCTTTCTTTCTTCTTTCAATTGTATTACTTGTTATCTAAGAAGAGTCAATTCCCACTGTCTCTGTAGCTAGGTCCTATACCCAACCCACAAACAAAGAACCACCAAACTCTTTCGGATGATGGCAATGCCTAGTCAAAAGCCAAATACAAAATGTCTAATTTCAAAGAAGTTCACTCTCCACCACCACCACCACCCAATCCATGAGAGTAGAAATGATCTTTTGCTTTCCAGTAGCTCTGGCCTTAACTTATGGCTGATTATCATCAGCTGGATTTTGAGTTTCATATATAACAATTCTGCCTGAGAACAGTTACCTGAATAATGTTTATGATCTTGAGATGTCATCATTTTAAAACACAAATTCTGCCACTGATCTCCAGTACCATTTGATCTTGCTGTTGCCTTAACTATGTTTTACCACTAAGTTTTTGCAGCAGAATAGTAATGTTCACTGTAGTAGTACTAATTTGACTTTCAATTGCTCTTCAACTACTATGTTTGCTTGATTCTTATACCGTGAATCAAATCCCTATACTGGACTGAACTTTGACTATAATTTAATTTATCCATAAACTGTTATGCATGCATCTGACACCAAATGGATTGACCTTACCCACCATGGTAACCACTTTGTCTATGAGCAATCTTTTCCATTCTAGCCATTTTGTGAGAATATACACAACGTGCTCATAAAATTCTAGATGTCTGTTTAGAGAAGTTTGTGTACCTATATTGTAGAGTTTCATTCATTAAGAACCTAACTTTCAAACTGGAGTAACAACAGCGGGGTATAACCTCTTTGATCAGCTGTTAATTTTGATCATTGATTCTTAATTATATATTTCTTAGTGGCCTATGTCTAAGGAAAACAGATACTTATTATAAGTAAAGAGCTTCTTTATTATAATTCCCACTGATTACAAGTGCTTTAATTTGTGTCCTGTGCTATCAGATCCCTTTTTTGTGAGACCTAAAGCTATAAAGTGAGACTATTATGGAGACAAAAAAAATATTATACTCAGAATATCTGATTCCAAGACTCCCACATCATTTCTATTTCAGACAGAAAAAAAATGTTTTGGGATTAATTCTATATCATAGCCACAAGCAACAACAGCATACCCACACAGTATCTTGTTCAAATAAGTTAGAAATGTTCATAATATAATAATTGCCTGCAGGAAAATGATAAACTATAGGAAATTATATGAGCGAGACATTTAAAGATGCATACTAATAGCACAATTTGAAGTGTATAAACAGAAAATAATATTTAAGGGATTTATATTCTGCCTTTTCATCAATCAAAATGTAATGGCCACATACTCTCAGATTTAAAATATTACCAATATGTCCTAAAGCTGAATATATGGCACAACATTTATTATAGTTAAACATGGACTACAAATCTTTTTTGTATTTCAAAGCAACTGGGGAAAATAATTTCTGCCTATTCTCTGAAAATGGAAGTATCTTCCACAAAGTTGTAGAATTGGAAGAGGTCATTTTGGTCAAGGGGTTAAATCCCCTGCACCACTCAAAAATTCAATTAAAGCATGCCCAACAAAAGATTCTCTACTTAAACAACTCTAGCGAAGAGGAACTCAACATCTCAAATGTATATTGAACAAATATTGACTCAAAAGAGTTCACTATTATCCACTATCAAATATAAAAAAAGTTTTCCTAAGATTCAACTGGAATATATCCTTTTGGTAACATATTTTGGTTTTATGACAGATTATGCTGTCTGGACTGTCAGAGAACCAGTACTCTGTGTGGAACACTCTTTTCAGGTCCTGAAAAGTGTATCACATCTTGCTTAATTATCTTTTCTTAAAGCTCAACATTTTAGACTTAGTTTTCAGTCTCCTGACCAGGGGTGAAATGCTACCGGTTCAGACCGGTTCAGGAGAACCGTTAGTGGACATGTGGCCTGGTTCGCCGAACCGGTAGCGACAGCTGGCTGGCCATGCCCCCGAACCGGTCCCCCGTCGCTGCTCGCTCACCCTGCCCCAAAAGGCGAGCAAGCCTCGCCATGTCCCTCCGAAGCGGCTCCTTGGATGCCCGAAGCGGCTCCTCGGACGGGCGCAGCGGGTCTTCCCCCCCCCCCCCCCGCCAGTGTCAGCCTTACCTTCTAGATCCTCCGCCCGGCGTAGATCCTTGGTGGAGCTGCTGCTGCTGCTCTGGGGCTGAGAGCGGCAGCAGCTCTCCGGGACGGCAAGCGGATGTCCCAGGACTGCTGCACATGCTCACCACGGTGCACATGCGGTGCGCATGTGTAGCAGCCCCGGGACATCCGCTTGCAGTCCCAGAGAGCTGCCGCCGCCGCCGCTGCCGCTCTCAGCCCCAGAGGAGCAGCAGCAGCTCCACCAAGGGCTGCCCACTGCTGCTTTGGGGCTGAGAGCGGCAGCGGCAGCAACGGCAGCTCTCCGGGACGGCAAGTGGATGTCCCGGGGCTGCTGTACATGCGCAATGCATGTGCACCGTGGTGCGCATGTGCAGCAGTCCCGGGACATCCGCTTGCTGTCCCGGAGAGCTGCCACCACTGCTCTCAGCCCCAGAGCAGCAGCAGCAGCTCCACCAAGGATCTACACCGGGCAGAGGATCTAGAAGGTAAGGCCGACGCTGGCAGGGGGGAGGAAGACCCACTGCACTTGTCCAAGGACCCGCTTTGGAGGGACATGGCGAGGCTCGCTCGCCTTTTGGGCCTGGCGTACACGCGTCCAGCAGGGCCTTTGGCCGCCTGCCGCCTGCTTGCCTTCCCCTCTGCCTCGGGTCCCGCTCCCCGCATCCAGCCCATGACAGGGGACGCACAGCTGCCGGGCCGCCCGCCCTCCCAGAGGACTTTCTTCCTTCTCCCGAAGAAAGAAAGAAAGAAAGAAAGAAAGAAAGAAAGAAAGAAAGAAAGAAAGAAAGAAAGAAAGAAAGAAAGAAAGAAAGAAAGAAAGAAAGAAAGAAAGAAAGAAAGAAAGAAAGAAAGAAACTTATGACCACAATTGATCCCAAAATTGTGGTTGCTAAGCAAGAGCATTAAGTGAGTTTCACATTTTACAAGTTGGCGACACCCACCCGGTCACATGACCACCAAGCCACACCCACCAAGCCATGCCCACAGAACCGGTAGGGAAAATTTTTAAATTTCACCACTGCTCCTGACCATTGTCTAGATCAGGGATATCCAACTCCCAGTCTATGGACCGGCGCTGGGCCTCGGCATCTCAGAAACCGGGCCACGCAAATAAGTGAAGCCCCATCTGCAGGATGCAGGCAGCATTCAAAACCACACCCCCTCCAGTCTGCGGAAAAACCTCTCATCACAGAAACAGTCCCCAGTGGCCAAAAGGCTGGGGGCCACTGGTCTAGATGACAATGATCAGATCTTTGCATCTATGTCAGTTTGAATCTTTCTTCAAAAGTGGTTTCCAGAAGCAGACACTATACTGAAGACAGAGCCTGAACAATATAGAATACAGTAGAACTAGGGTTCAGATCAAATTATCCATCAAAGGATATGACCTTAGATTTGGGTGGTATGGATATTTGTGATAGAATAAAGTCAAGGTTAATGCAGATTTCAAAAATCATTATATGTTAGATATGCCATATTGAGAATATGGGATAGAAACAAATCCAGCCGGTACACAAAAACATCTTTGCAGCTGTCAGTCGAAGAAGCACTCTATAGATGAACTTATCCAAGGGTGGGTACTAACTTACCTCGCTGCCGGTTCGCTTCCTCCCGCGCCGCGTGGCCACACCTCGTGGGCACGCGTGCGCCTCACATGCACATGCACATGCACAGTGGAAATTTTTTTAAAAAAATTCCAAAAAAAAAAAGGCAAAAACAAGATGGCGACGCATGCCCAGTGCCGGAAACTCAGCTTCTGCGCATGCGCAGAAGGAAAAAAAATTCCAAAATTTGTTTTTTAAAATTTCAAAAAAAAAATAAAAAAAAATGGCGGTGCCAACAGACCGGCACTGACCAAACCGGATCCGTGACGTCATTGTGACGTCACCAGCGGGTCACTACCGGTTCGGCGAACCGGTCCAAACCAGGAGGAACCCACCTCTGAACTTATCCCAACTAGTGAGCAGCAGTTTCTCTGTGTCTTTGAACCTTGAGTAAGATAAATTTAAATTTACCAACAAAGAAATAAAGGGAGACCAGTATAGCTATTTCAAGCTGTTTAGCTCTGAAGCGGAAGCAGTATGCTCCGTCCCATATTTGGGTAGACCAGGTTGCCCTGATAAACCGGTCTCACTGGAAAATCACTTGAGTAAGATACTTGATTTGGAGAACTAAAACTTCCAAAACTGTAATTTAGCCTTCATTAAGAAAATATCACGATAAAGTCTCCACTTTGAGTTCAACACTGGAGGTTTTTAAGAAAAGACTGGACAGCCATTTGTCTGAAATGGTAAGGTCTCCTGCTTGAGCAGGGTATTGGACTAGAAGACCTCCAAGGTCCCTTCCAACTCCTGTTATTTTGTTATTCGTTAATAAGATGGCATGGCTTCCAGGTTTCAGCCTGCAAAAGGTGCTTCAAAGCATGTGGGAGCATAAATATAATACATATCTGCAAAACCAAAAAACTGCTGCTCCCTTTCCCAGGATATCAAGTGGCAAACTCAAAGAGACACCAATGGGGTACTGGAAGATGCTTTGAAGCAGGCATGGACACAACTTTAATAACTCATTAACTCAAGTACCTATTTTTCTGGGATTCAGGGAAAAGATATTACTTTTTTTCCACAGATACTCTGCCTATTAAAGCATGAACACCCATGTTTTTGAAGTCAAAAACAACTTTTCATCTCCAAAACAGAGCACATCCCTAATCACATGCTATACAATTCCTCTGAAAACAGGAAGCACCAAAGCTACAAATAACTAGTAAGTGTACAATATTTAAGATAAATTCAAGTATGAGAGTAGATAGAGGCTAAGTCAAAGGAAAATACAATGTACTAGAGGACACAATAGAAATTAAATTTCAAGAGGATATGTTTGACTGAATAATATACTTACTGTATATTACTGTGCAGAATCTGATCTGGAATATGTATATTCCTCCAGTATATTAAGAATCATGAGAAAATATAATCTCTATAATTTGGAAACAAAATCTTTATTTGACTAATACTTCAGGACACATTATAAATACATTCATTTCTTTGTGTGGGTCCAATTAATTTAACTCTGTTTTTTCAAGGTATGAAAAAATTAAATGATTTTTTTTATTTTAAATGATATTAGAAGAGGCATAATTATGTGGGCCCGCAAGAAAAATGCCAAACAATACCTGATTTTGTATTAAGCATACTGTACAATGGATTCTTTGTACTTTTTCATATTCAGTTAAATTCCAGCTTGTGACCCCAAAATATGATGCATGTGGCTTGAAATTGATTTTTGCCTCGGTTGCTAAGTGACTGCTTTCATTTAGAAATCTTACTGTTCATTGACACTGATTACTGAGTAGCATAACTCCTAGAATTAGAATTCAAGTGACATATATACTAAGGAATAATTTATGCAAATTTAATAACAGGGAATGCCTTTCTAGAGGGCTTTGACTATCATTCCATCCAGAAAATATTATGATTAAAGAATCTGAGCCCCTATATTTTGCCACAGAACAATTTAGTGACATCCTCTAGATCAGTGATGGCGAACCTATGGCACGTGTGCCACAGGTGGCACGAGGAGCCACATCTGAGGGCACGCGAGGCGTTGCCCTATGTCAGCTCCTGCGCAGCTGATTTTCGGCCTTCCGGAGGGCGGGGGGAAAGGTCGTTTTCGCCTTCCGCAGGTTCAGGAAATGCTCCGGAGCCTGTGGATGGTGAAAAACGGACAAAACGGCCCAACCGGAAGTTCAGAAACAAACTCCCGGTTGGGCCGTTGGGTCGTTTTTCAGCCTCCCCAGGCTCCGGAGGCTTTCCTGAAGCTTGGGGAAGGCAACAACGACCTCCCCCCCCACCCTCCAGAAGGCCGAAAATCAGCTGGAATCCATTTTTCGCCACCCACAGGCTCCGGAGGCTTCAGTGAGTCCTGCGCATATGCGTGGGGGGGGCAGCCACAGGGGGTTGTGCGCGCATGCGCGGGGGGGGGCACATTGCATTATGGATGTGGGTGCGCGCGCACGCCCTTTTGGCACCCAAGCAAAAAAAGGTCGCCATCACTGCTCTAGATTATTTAGATAGCAAATATATTGAAGATCAGGAGTGCAATATCAGTTCATAAATATAATTTGGACGTGTTCACTTTCACTGTACACAAACAATTTCAGAGATGATCACAGTCACTGTTATTAAGCAAATAAAGTACCTATAACCAGAAAGCAATTATTCTGCAAGGCAACATTTAATTACTTAAATGCCAAGCACAATTTTTAAAAGCAAGCTTACAATCTTAGCCTCCACCATGACAATCAATATATCACTTTCTGTATTTATATTTCCTACTACTATTATACAGTTACTGTACAATTTACAAAAATATTGTGAAATCTCAAATAATTAGAGGGTAATCCAGTTGGTATATTGTAGTTGTTCAGGTAGATCTTCAGCATGCAACAGTAATAGATATGAGTTTTAATACTGAGTTTTAATATATATTGGACTTTTAAAACTTTTAGAATTACAGGCTGCCTTGAGCATGTAAGTAGGTGGCATGCAAATTATTGTACTGTAAACAAAAAAATGGATAGGGTGTTCTTTTCAAAAATATATTTAACAGGTAACACATGTTGTTCTTCAACTACTACAAACTTTACACAACATAGGGACAATAATACAAATTGTTTGTTAAGCATCCTATATGTCTTAAATGTAATACAGGTACTCCTCAACTTATGACCACAACTGAGCCCAACATTTCTGTTGCTAAGTGAGACATTTGTTAAGTGAGTTTTGCTCCATTTTACACTTTTCTTGCCACAGCTGTTAAGTGAATCACTGCTCTTGTTAAATTAGTAACATAGTTGTTAAGTGAATCTGGCTTCCCCATTGTCTTTGCTTCTCAGAAGATGGCAAAAAGTGATCACATGACCCCGGTACACTGCAACTGTCATAAAAATGAGTCAGTTGTGAAGCATTTGAATTTTGATCACATAACCATAGGGGATGCTGTAACAATTGTAAGTGTGAAAAATGGTCATGTCACTTTTTCAGTGATGTTGTAACTTTGAATGGTCACTAAACAAACTGTTGTAAGTCGAGGACTACCTGTACTGATTTCTGTTTCCTTTCTCAGTAGACATTTAAAAATACTAACCAAAATTATTTACTTAAAAGAGAGAGACAGCATTAAATTAATATTCTTTTGCTGATAGAAGTCATTCATCAGCAAAATAGAATGATTTTCAATAATTCTGCCTCCTACCAAATAAAATATCTTTGGATCGGTATGAAGGTACGTGAATTGTTCTTCTTCCTATTCCACCAACAAATGCTTTCATCAGCAGAAGGATATCAACTGAATATTGCCATCATGCTGTACCCATATTGATTCATATTTGCAAAGCCCTATTGATCAAACAGTTTACTTCTGAACAATTAACAATAGGATCAGATTGCAGTGCTGGTAACTAAAATGTTTCCTTGGTGCAAATTGTAAAGTCACTGACATACATTTAGCGTTTCTGAAATTCCATAAACAAATTTCAACAGTGGTCAGAACAGTTCATGATCATGCAAATGGACAATAACCATAGGTAATTTTCTAAGGTTCAGCTGTATATCCTCCTTGCCCCGGTGCCAGGATGCCCCAGTTACAGTTTGGGAGACATGAATGCAAAATATCATCATCAATTGACTCCTAACTCATCTCAACAACCATCCATCTCTTCTACTTCAAATGATAACAAGAAAAGTGGCATGTCCCAAATCCTGCAATGGACTGGTGAAATGCCCATCCTGAGCAAGCAATTCCTGTGCTGAATTGGATATTGGATTAAATAACTGTCATCTAACTACAATTAGATGACATTCTAATTGTATAGGTCTATGATTCTATGACTATTGGATGCTTTTTACTTACCCAGATAGAAACTGTATGTTTACAAATAGCAATGGTTGGTGTTTGCTTTCCCAGCATGAATGGGTGAAGGAAGGAAATTTATCAATGGGAGTCTGTGGTAACTGCTGTCCTGACAGAACATTTAGCCAAACTTTGACAACTGGAGAGTGATTTCCCAAGTCAATTTCATTTCTAGCTGATATCAGCATGGAAGACAGACAGCTTAAGGCCACTGTAGAATTGCTCTCAGTCTTTTCAGTAGCACTATCCAATAGCATTCTATAAAAATAGAGATCTTTTCAAAGAAAAGCATCAGTGGTCATTAATTGTAAAAGTATACTGTATTGTCCCACGGGGAACACCAAGGTTAATATCATATAACCACACAAAGAGATATATAGTGCTTCTGTTCTCTAAACTCAAATAACATTAGTGGAAAATTTAACTAAATTTTAAAGGGGCAAATCTAGTATAAATACTGCAATGCAATATATATATGACTCAATGCTTCATTAACACTTCTGTCAGAAGCATTGAAAATAAGAAGTGGGAACTGTTCACTAAAGATAGTATTAAAGAAAATCTTCACAACACAACACCCTGGGGAAATCAAATAGCGACAAAATATTCAACATCAGCATAGCATACCTTTCCATAAAAAGAACTAGAAAAGTAATGCCCATTCCTTATTTAAACTGCTTAAATGAGGGTATAATGAAGGGTTAGGGTTAGCTTCATGTAAGCTGTCTATGGAGATTCTCAGTCATACAGGTTCTAGAACTGAAGCAGCTTCAGTTGAAAGCTTTTTCAGGATGAAAAGCAAAATGTTTTCAGAGGGGGGGGGGGCTAAGAAAGTCCAGTTGTCTTTTGAATAGCACCTTTGGGAAATCATGTAAGCTCTTTTAGGTACATCAGAGCAACACCTTTCAAATACTGCCAAGTGAAGAAATGAGTGCAATAAAACATGTTTTAACACACAAAAAGCATTAATAGCTGACAAGGTGAGTATTACTTTGGGGCAAGTATTAATATAATGATTATATATTTAATCTGCACCATAAGCTTTTACAATACATTGATGAATACAATTTGTTCAAAAAGAACAGAAAGTATTAAAATAAAAATCATTTATTCACTGTTACTCTAGTGTTGGCTTTATATAAGCCCGACACATTCCAAAACTTCTTGAGTCTAGTAATCCTAATTAAAGGTGAAAACTAGAACCATTTGAGAGCTTACTTTTGGGAACAGGGAAATCTCCTATACTGATCCTATCCAGATTCAAGAAAGGAAAAGGGGGGAGGGAAAACTCCCCTCTTCAGACCAGGTGGTGACAGCTTACTTAATGGCTCTGAGTAGAGCTTTTTTACTTGAGAAAACAGCTATGCCCAAGTCAAGGGTGGGTTCCAACTTACCTCGCTGCCGATTTGCTCCCTCCCGTGCTGCGTGGGCGCATCGCGTGGGTGCACACGCGCTTTGCGCGCACGCGCATGTGCAGTAACAAAAAATCTGAATTTTTTTTTTAAAAAAAACAACCCCCAAAAAATCTGGAAAAAAAACAAAAAAAAGCCAAAAACAAGATGGGGACCGCATGCACAGTGCCAGAAACTCGGCTTCTGCGCCTGCACAAAAAAAAAAAAAATTCAAAAAAAAATTCAAAAAAAAAAATAATTCAAAAAAAATTCAAAAAAAAAAAAAGATGGCAGCCCCCATGGACCGGCACAGACCAATCTGGTTTGATGATGTCATCGTGACATCACCAGCAGGCCGCTACCAGTTCAGGAGAACTGGTCCGAACCGGGAGGAACCCACACCTGGCCCAAGTGTTCCACAACTCAGGTAAAAAGCTTAGGAAGGTAAAGATCCCAGGGGTGCATTCAGCAGGCTTGTATTATGTTGTGTTTAACACCAAGATTTTGCTCCACTGCTCAACTAAAGAGAAGATACAGATGATGCAAACTGCAGATTGCAAACTACTGCTTGCAAAAAAAAAAAGTAACTCAAGTAATACTGATAGGAAACTTTAATTGCCCCCAATATCTGAATTGTGTTGCTGACAACCTTGTCCATCAGAGAGTGCAGGAAAGTACAAAAGAATCAGATATTCTTTACTTGATACTGACCAGTAGGAAAAACTATATTGAGGAAATGGAATATGCAAAAACACTAAGAAATCATGCAATTCTGAAGTTCTTAATTTCAGGGGAAAGTAAAATTGTGTATAGTTAAATGTATATCCTGGACTATAATGAAATAAAATTTAATAATCCTAGAGCAATTATAAGCAGGGTCTTCTTAAAGGAGAAGTAATGAGGGGGGGGACCCCAAGAGTTCCCGAAAAGAAGATAGATACAAAAAGCAAACCTCCAAATAATTCCAATGAAGGAAAAATAAGGAGGACAGCAGATAAAACCAATTTAGTTACCTAAAAGGCTAGGATGGGCTAGAAACATATATAGATGCTGTAAAGAGGACAGATCCCAGATCTCTTCTAAGCTTACAGACAAGTAGCCAGAAGTGTAGAAAGAGAAGCTAAAGCTCCAAATGGTCTGACATTGAGGAAGGATGCTAAGAACAATTAAACAGTCCTTGTGATTTTTAGGACTCGATGAGTGGATAAAAATGCCAAACCCAGTCTAAACATCTGGCTGATTATGCAATGAACTTTATTAATAATAATATGACATTCTTGGGTTTTGGTTAAAAACTTGATGTGTGAAGGCCAACACCAGAAGAAGAAAATAATGGTTTCCAGCAAAAAAAAAAATCCACCCCAAACTGCTGCAAACAATCATAAATGCAGGCTGGTTGCCAAGTGCCCGAAATGCAAAAATATGATCATGTTGGAATTATGAAACCAGGTCATAAGTAGCTCTGGGGAGGTCCATCATCACTTCAAAAGGTCGCTAAGTGACCCATTGTAAGTCGAGGACTACCTATATTTAATTTTTGTCCCATTTTCTCACTGTGCTCCATCACTTTTATTACTAGTCTTTGCAGATCTTTTGTATTTGGTTAACAGAGTAGTGTCATAGGACACCATAGGACACATTATTGATGTTTCTTCCTCCAATTTCAAAAACATGGTCATGCTCTTCCAATTTAGCTTCCCTTAATATGAATTCAGCATATAGGGTGAATAAATAAGGGGAGAGAACATAGTTTTGTCTTATTTCTTTGTCAACCTGGAGCCAGTCTTTCACAATATTCTGTCTATAACAGAGGTGTCAAACTCAAATCGTCATGGCGGCGTCAAGTGACGTATCAGGACTCCCCCCCCCAGCTAAACCAGGCGTGGGCGTGACCAGCACATGACGCATCCGGCCCATGGGCCGGGAGTTTGACAGCCCTGGTCTATAGTGTTTTCTCATGAAAACAATGGGATGTTTTGGGATTCCCATTATTCTCAGTATGTTCCACAGCTGGCCATGATTCACAATAACTGAAGGAATTTCTACAATGAATGGAGCATGAAAGGACTTCTTTTTGGTACTCTTGGCTTTCTCAATTATCCTGCATGCCTTGTGCTTCTCAGCTTTCTCTAAAGTCAACTTGAGGGAGTGTAGTAGCTCACGAGGTTAGGACGCTGGAGTGACAATTAGCAGGTATGTGTTTGAGACCTAGTTGCTGCCTTGGGATGGGATGAGCTCCCATCACATGTTCTAGCTCCTGCTGACCCAGCAGTTCAAATTGCCCACTTTTGTGAGTTGGTAGATGAGTACCACTTCAGAGGGCAATTTAATGGGGATATGAAAGGAGCCCCAAACTGGGTGGTGTCTGAGCAATTGTGATGTCATCATTCAATCCTTTCAACCGGAAAGTGCTTCGGTGCTCCTGACATAACTGTAGTAGTAGTAACTTGATCATCTGCATATGAAATTAGAGATATTGTATGATAGTTTGTATACTCTGGTTATATTTCCTTTTTTGGTAATGGAATATAGATTGGCAATCTGATGGCCACAGTGTCAGTCTCCAAATGTTCTGGCTTAGTTTGGTTAGAATCTTTACTGATTTCTTTTCTAGTTCTTGCCATATTTCAGTGGAAATATTTGTAGCATATTTAACTACCCAAGGATTATGGATCAAAGACCAGATAGATGTATTTTTAATCCACCTATTACTATTACTCCTGGATTATCACCCTTTAAAAACTGACAACATAGACAGATTCTGTATGGGAGTGTATGAAATCCAGTTTCATTGAGAGATTAGGCTGAAAATGCTTACTAACTTATTAGTTAGATTTGCATCCTGACTTTAAGGAATTCTACATCTGCTTTAAGTATACTTTTTTAATTTTTTTGTTATTTCGATTACTAGTTTTTAACGGTCATTATCTTACAATTTCTTAGATACTAATGAACATTATTGCAAATATTATAAAAAAATACTATCTTATTCTAATTAAGATTAGTTTAGGTTTAATTAATTCTATGGTGCTTAATGTGTCTTAAGTTTCATTGGGTTTAATCTTATAAATTTTAGCTTACTAGCCTCTCTAAAGTGTACATGTTGTCATTATCATTTAATATTATAAATCTATTAATTTAATGGTGTTTTCAGTCAACACTTGATAATTTTGTCATCAATGTTTATTTTACACTTTTATTATTCAAAGACAGAAATGACGATTTATAATGATGAATCAGAAAAAGCTAAATACTGCATCAGTGCCTTAGAAACATGTTTCTAGGACGTCTCAAAACAAAAGCTTTTATAAAAAAATGAAGCAAAAAGTCAAATTAAGAATTATATATCTTTAAATGACAAAAGACATTGTTAACCTCTAGAAGTGTAAACATTTCAGTTAAAAATTTGTGTTTTTTCAGGAGGATTTTAAAAAATGGATTGGACCAGTGGTTCTCAACCTGTGGTCCGCAGACCGCTGGGGGGACTACAATGTCATCACAGGGGGTCCGCGAAAGCTTGAAGAAATTTTATGATTTAAATCTTGAGTTACGTTTTGGTAGTCTGTGGCCATGGTCCATGACCACAAAAAGTATTTAAAGGGGGTCCATGGTGAAGAAGTTTGAAAACCACTGAATTAGACAAATGCATCAGAAATTATGATGAATGTTACAAAATATGATTCAAGATGAAATAGGAAGATTTTTGCTATTATGATTTCAGTTTATCAATTTATTGATTTCAGTTTGTTTCAATTTATACTCCATTCTTTCATTAAAAATGTCACTTCTTGAAATTGTGGAAGGAGATCTTTTGTTAGAGATCTGAATGGAACTCTTTTCCCAA
Organism: Thermophis baileyi; assembly: GCA_003457575.1. Classification (NCBI taxonomy): domain Eukaryota; kingdom Metazoa; phylum Chordata; class Lepidosauria; order Squamata; family Dipsadidae; genus Thermophis; species Thermophis baileyi. Next base: position 197,885 of record QLTV01004104.1, on the reverse strand, counting down.
ATCTTGACAAATCGATTCATATAAAAGTAACTCTGCTAAACTCCCCAAAATGTTTTAGACTCTACTATACACCAGTACGGTTCCTTTCAGACATATGGCGATGAACACATCTTTTGGACATTTTTGTCTTTTTTGTCTTTCGCCCTTGTCCAGTTCATTTTTAACTATTTTTAACCACATTTCACCTTTCTCCAGAGAAACACGTAGGACTGTAAGTTTACATTTTTTGTCTGCTGTTGTATAAATGTGCTAGTCATTAATTATTGATCATTTTAATTATATGATATTCTCTCTTTTGTATATCTATATATATAAAAGCGAAAACCACTCACACATTAATCACGAAATCTCCAGAACCGTAAAGCCCACAAACTTGAAATTTGCCACGTATGTTCCTCTTGGCTTCTAGGTGCTCACTAAGAAAGGGTTTTTCAAAATGACCATTGCAGCATGAGTATTTCTTATATTAATATTAACAAGCTCTGATGCTAAGGAGTTCTACTCCCCCCTCCCCACCTGAAAAGATATCTGATCCAAATGCAAAACACAAGCAGAGGAGTTTCAGTTTCGCTTTTGCTTTCACAGCAGCAAGCATCTTTACTACAGAACAGTTGAGCTAACCCACGCACAGACTCCTAAGAAGCAAAAAACGCAGAAAACATTTACAGATGTGATTAGGAAAACACAAGTAAGGGAAGCTGCCTGTCTCTCCCATGGCCAGTGCTATGTGGCATGCTCCAGAGTCAGTTCACCTGACAGCCTGGTCATCCTCCAGCCAGAGAGCAAAACCAGGAATGTTGTTTACAGGGAGGTCCTGAGCAATTCATCTGAGGGACGAATTTAAAGTCTATGCTATGCAAATAATGTCGTCATCTGTAACAGAAACGTAGCTTACCATCTCTAACGAAATAATACAGTCTCTTTTTTAACTACTCATTACTTTTCAAGCTTTAAGTGTCAATTTATCAAGCCCCATCACACAGTTTCGTAGCGAAGCACGGGTATCAGCTAGTCTATGTATAAAAAAGAATAGAACTTGGATTAGAAACAGTAAGGTTTTTACCTCTTGATTTCTTTCCTATTCCACTTGGAGCAGCTTCAAATATCTTGGGATGTATTACATGAAAAACTTCAATGTGTAGATCAGCTATCATCTCAATAATCAAAAACATGGCAAATAAATAAATATTATAGAAATTGATGCATCAAAATACCTTGAGGGTACTATGTACTGTTTTGGTAATATGAACTGGACTTCCAGAGTCTAAAATACATACAAATCAGCTGAAATAATTGCTTTGTCATTATTATTTAATAATAGATTGTATTAATTAGGCAATATAATAAATCAAACAGACAATTTTTTCTTGAGGTTAAATTTAAAGCATACACAAATGAAAAGAGTTTGGGAGATACAGCAAGAAAGCTGGGAGGAACAGGCATTACAAACTTTCTGACACCTGTTTATTCTCTGTCTGATGCTGGGGCCTTGAAATTATTTTCCTTCTTGTATGTTTGTCCTAAAAGGCAAAAATTGCAACCTCCCATTGACTCTTACTTTTTAACAAGCACTGGAAAATCTTTCCTGATACCTCGAACGATCTTTCTAAGCTAATTCTATACAAAGCAACAACACTGTGCATGGGAATGATTGGCCTATTTCACACTGTGCACAAGTATTAAAAACACAGAAACAAGCAACCCAGCTCTTCAAACAAGCCTTGGAGCTTCTGCCTTCAAGTTGAACAAGAGGCTGCATATGTTTAAATCTAAGGTACAATCAAATAACAAAAGAGAAATAGTTTTGTAAAATCTAATTCAGAACATAATTGAGAATATTTTAATCTTATAGTGGGGTCTGTGTATATACATAGTTCTAAAATCTGATGCTTACAGAACACACAAAAATGGTTCAGCAGCTGCTATGCTATGGCAGCTGTTTCTCTTGTTCTGTACTGTCATGCTGTCCCTGTTTATTTCAACCATTTGTCAATCCATCTGTTATTTCAAACTAGATTTCAAAAGCTTCTGGAGAGAGGCTATTCAAGTTACAAACTACCTTTGGAAATGCATCTGTCCCATCTGAGCATTATGATAATCAAATTAAGGTTATCTTTTCATCTCATCCCCTCAAGTAAGCAATTCATCCATGATAGAGTTTTCCTTTTTCACAAGAATATGTCCAGGGATTAGATATATTATTCATTTCTAGGAAGAAACATCATCACATAATACTACCTGGTTTCACATATGCTTCTGATAACACCTAACCTGTTAGCCTAAAAAAAAAACCCAGAACCTTCCATAGGAAGACATTCAGTGAAAACCGAGCTACTGCGATAGATGCGAATTGCAAAACTGCATTAAATCTTGGCGAAAAAATCGATACGACCCAATCTACATTATTCAGAGACCTTTCAAAAAAAGACGAATAGATTCAGCTCATTTTTCAAGTATTAAATACAACCGCTTTTCAGCGACGCCAAAATCAGTTGGCTTTGAATACTATTCAAGACATCATGGTAGGAGCAGCCTCTCTATGGCTTAAAGAGCAACAGGCTAGGGCTTTTTCGTTTTTTTACAGTAGTTTCCCCCGCTAAGAGCCACAAGCCAGCCTCGTACCGTCGGGGTACAAAGGACGCACGTTCCCCCTCCGTCTCTCTCAGCAGCGTTAATGTTCCGGGCGGAGCTGGCCGTCTCCAGCTTACCACATCTCTTTCCCTGCGCTCAGCATCGCGGCGGCAGTCTGTCTACGCCCATCGCCTCTACCGCCTTTGCTCGGAGCCAGGCTGCCGGCTCACTCCTTGGAGCAGCTGCCCTGGGGCGATGGGCGGCGGGGACCACCAAGCTGGAAGGCAGGGAACTCGCCGCTCACCCCTCCAGAGAGCTGCACGGGAAGCCCACGGTTTAAGCTCCCAAGGGGCGGCATCCTCCGTGGCAGAAAAGCCCAAGGCGAGGATCGGGGGATCGGGCATCCAGAGACGTCCACCCCGAGCACGCTGGCGCTCGCCGCCTCGCTTGCTCTCCACTCCCGCGGCAGTATCAGGGGAGGGGGCTGACGTGATGCGGAAAGGATGGATAGGCGGAGGCCTCTGGAGCGGGCGGAGCACTTGTCTCACGCGCTCAGGCCATGAAAGCGCCGGCTCGCCGAACCGTCCGGGCTCCGGTATCCCGCTACCGACTGACCGCAGCACCTCATGCCGGCGCGATCGCCACGATCAGCCCAGATTCCCTCAAAGCAACAGAAGCAAGTCTTGACTTAGTTCTTTGCCCATCCTCGCCTAGTGGGAAAGGGATGAAAGAGGGAGCCGGCAGGGGAACGCAATCGCATTCGGCCCCTCCGGATACAAACCGCTACTCACCGCTTGGACAGCAGCTTCGCCTCGCAGCGGGTACAACAGCGTCCCGGCTCGGGAGAAGCCACACCCCCAAACCCGTCCCTATTCCACGTCTCGCCACGCCCCCTTTTCCATTCCAACCAGTTCTCCTGAATATTACTCAGCGCTGTTTCGATTGGTAGAAGCCACGCGCTGCTTCTGCTCCGCCGGGAAGATGTTTTCTTAGCCCCGCCTCTCCCCATGCGGATAAAGGAATGACAGCACAGGGGCGGGCTTCTTACGTTTATGCTATGGACGACCCTAAACGAAGAACGCTGATAATTCAGTTGAACAGGTTCCCGTGTGTCCGTGTGTGTGTGTGTGTGTAATGTATGCTTTGTGTCATATATGACACATGCATACACATACAGATACCCATTTTAAAAAAAACCCAGTCAGGTACACTTCCTCTCGTTGAGCGAGAAATCAAAAAATGGGCACGCACGTTCTAGTACATTTAATATATTTCCATTTATTAACTTGGTTTGAGACTTGTTTTGTTAAACTACATCCATTATTTAGCAACTGCTGCTTAAAAAACTTGCTTTGAATAAGGCACAGATCAGGTTGTATTTATTGTACTTATAAATCTCACAGTGTATCACTAAGGATCGTCTTATTCCAATTGCAGAAACTGTTATTCACTCAGATAACTCTAAGCCATGTACAAGATGCAGAAACTGTTATTCACTCAGATAACTCTAAGCCATGTACAAGAAAAACATCCAGAGGCAATGCAAAAATAAAATGACACAATTATATAAAATATAACACAATGTACAATTAATCATAATATAATAGTTCTATTTCTGGCACAGGGAGCTCCACAATATTCACATCCTCAAAGATCCCCTAAAGCAGTCTTATTTTTACAAGCTTCTTTCTGTAGTAAGCTTCCTTCTTGTATTAAGCTACATAAGATTATTCTACTATTTTAATTCTGAATTTATAGTTCTGAATTTTAATTAAATTCTGAATTTTAATTAATTTAAATTCTGAATTTTTATTAATTTAATTCAGAATCAATTCTGTAATAAGCTTATTCAGTAATAAGCCACATAAGCTTTTTCTGTAATAAGCTTCCTTCCAATAATATGCCACAAGATCTGCTACAGTAAGCATATCTGCTGTTTAAAAAAACTGGCCTCTATTCAAGTTTTTCTACCTTGTACCACTACTTCTAAGTGTATTGGTGCAAAATACATACATTAACTAATACCATGAGGGTTTGTACATCGAGCCATCTAAACAGAACAATTTTATTTATAACTAAACCTAATATGAAATTTAATAAAAATTAATGCGAATAAAACATTGAAGTAAGGTACTTCATTAGGTACACCATCATTTATAAGTTGATTTATTTTTAAATTGTTTTTACAGTTAGGCCTTTAATTACATTGATTGCTAGTAAAGCAGAGAATATAAATAGTTTTGACTAAATGTTGTAGATTTATAATGCCTTGGTAAGACCACACTTTGAATACTGCATTCAGTTTTGGTCGCCACAATGTAAAAAAGATGTGGAGACTCTAGAAAGAGTGCAGAGAAGAGCAACAAAGATGATTAGGGGACTGGAGGCTAAAACATATGAAGAACGGTTGCAGGAACTGGGTATGTCTAGTTTACTGAGAAGAAGGACTAGGGGAGACATGATAACAATGTTCCAATATCTCAGGGGCTGCCACAAAGAAGAGGGAGTCAAGCTATTCTCCAAAGCACCTGAGGGTAGGACAAGCAGCAATGGGTGGAAACTAATCAAGGAGAGAAGCAACTTAGAACTAAGGAGAAATTTCCTGGCAGTTAGAACAATTAATCAGTGGAACAACTTGCCTCCAGAAGTTGTGAATGCTCCAACACAAGTTTTTAAGATGATGTTGGATAACCATTTGACTGAAGTGGTGTAGGGTTTCCTGCCTGGGCAGGGGGTTGGACTAGAAGACCTCCAAGGTCCCTTCCAACTCTGTTATTCTATGATTCTGTAAAGATAAGGCATTTTTTCTTAGTTGGCTGAATTGACACAATTATACTAGGCTAAAATAAGGCTGGCTACCTTTACCCCAGTATGATGCAAATTAGCTCAGTGATTAATTTATGATTTAGAGCAGAGTTCCCCAACCTTTCCGGCTTTGCGGACCAGTGGGGGGGAGGTGGAATGGTTCCGTGCAAGTAGTGGGCAAGCGCAGGCGAACAACTCCATTTGTGCGAGCAGCGGGCACACGCTCCTGCCACTTATGCAAATAAAGCGTGCATACATGCGCTCATCCACTGCTCGTGCAAGTGGGGAAGCGTGCACATGGGTTTGCCTGCCACTCCCGCGGCCCGGTTCCAAACTGCTGAAGGCCCAGTAGTGGGCCGCAGCCTGGGGGCTGGGGACCCAATTTAGAGTGTTCTGCATGCCCAATCAATTTACTAATTCTTCTATGTTTTATGAATATATAACACATACAACATATTGAACTACAAAGTACCCAATTTATTTTAGCCTAGGGGCGGTGCAATAGTTCAGCAATTAGATGCTATGCTTGTCAGCTGGAAAGCAGACAGCCCAGATTCAAGTGCTGCACGATGGGATGAGCTCCCATTACTCACCACAACTCCTGCCAACCTAGTTTGAAAGCATGTAAATGCAAGAAGATAAATAGGTACCACTGACAGGAAGGTTACTGCATTCCATACTTTCATGATGGTGGAAGCATCTCTCAAACAATGCAGGCTCCCTTGGCTGCGAACCAAGATGAGCAATACCCCCTTGAATCGGTGACAACTAGAATAGGGGAAACCTTTATTTTATCCTAATGTGTTCTGGAAACTCAACCACTATGAGTAGTTTACGGTTCAATATTTCTATAAATTCAGGTAATTGGGTTAAGTAAACTAGGGTTTTATGTATTGTATTGAATGAACATAGTTTTATAATTTACGCATGTTGAATTACACAAAAATCCTAATCTTGATTAACTGCACAAAACCTGTATAAAATGTGCAGTTTGTGTGTGTGTGTGTCTGTTAGCCAAAGCTACAGCTAACAAAAATCCAGGCAATCTGAGCTTTTTGCTCCCATTTAGGATAAATCTGAGTTTTGCTGTTTTAGGCTCTCTAAATTCAGTTAAGCTGGCTTAGCTAAAAAAAATTCATCTACAAAACCAGTTAAATTGGAAGGAATAAACTTCAGCTATTACATAAAAGAGATGAAGAACTGAGTCTGAAAGTTTTTCTTGTCCAGAAGTATCTGCAGCTAAGTTTACTAGGATAAATAACATGCTTGGAGGCTTCTGCTGGGACATGCTTTAATAAAAAGCACATTCTACCTGTGCAGCCAGGAACAAAAAGAAATTAGTCTGATGCGTTCTGCTTGAAATTATGGAGAAATTATTGCCGAATGAATACTGTATTCTTGAGCTTGGCAAGAGGAAACCAAGGGGAAGGAATTGAACATGTCCTACAGGTATTAGATGATTATTTCTCAGCCATTGAGAGCTCAATGGAGATTCACTTTCAATTAGGTTTTCCATCATATCTGCCTCTTTTCCCTGATTCACTGGAAGAAAAAGAAAATGGTTTTTCTCTGGTTTACAGAACAGTTTCCTTCGTGGCAAGGTAGGGGAAAAAAGGGTAGCTCAATTAAATGAGGGGGAAAAACAGTACGAGTACGCCTGAGGATGCACTGTGGCACCTACGACCATTACAGTATTATAATGCAGTCCTCTGCACTGCTGTGTCCAATTAATCCCCCCTTCCAGCCGAAATTACCTTTCTCGCCTCTTTCTTTTAAAAAACGTTAAAAACGATCGGGGGGGGGGTGTTTATTCACGACACAAGTTGAACAAGCATGCTACCTGCCATGCCATTCTTCGGGTAAGAAAATTCAAGGCCGAGAATGGAAAAGAAATCCTACCGGAAAGAGAGCACCCGCTGCCGGGGGAAAAAATAGAGTGCCACCCACTGGCACTATAGCTGAAAACCAACATAGTGTATGAGAAAATTCAAAACAATCCGAGCCCGCCTCATAGCCAGGAGACAAGAGCCGCTCCGCCACGCCCAACCGCGGATCCGCCTCCCGTCTCAAACTAATGACGCCTCTGTGGGCGCAGTCGGATCGTCTTGTCCTTCTCCGAGCCGAGGTGTTTCTGGGTACCGCGAGAATTGCTCTGTCGGCAGGTCACTATGCCGGTAGGGCCGGGATGGCTGAGGAGCTGCGCGAAGCCGACCTGGTAGGCTCAGCCCTTCGGCCATCTCTGAAGAAATGGCACCCCGAGACCGTCCGGTAGTGGCACCTCAGGCCGCCATGCGCAAACGCGGGGCTCGAAAGCGCCTCAAGTTTCGGGCCGAAGACGTCTGCTTAGAGCGGAGTGAGTAGCGAGGCCTCGGCGTCGTGTTCGATGGCGGCCATTGTCCCCTGATCAGCTGCCCTGAACAGTCGCTTTCTTTCCGCAGTGACCGTGGCCGACTATGCAAATTCGGATCCTGCTGTAGTGAAATCTGGACGCGTGAAAAAGGCTGTGGCCAATGCGGTGCAACAGGAAGGTGAGTTTGGCCGAAAATGCTCACGGGGTTTTAAACTTAACACCCTACTGGACTCGATTTTCTGGGCTTATATAGTAGCATTCTGAAGCATAAAGGAACTACTGTGGCGTTCCATGACAGAACGGGTGAATTTGTAGCTCAGTGACACACAAGGTTACCAGAGGTGATCCAGCAGTAAAATCAATTACACTTTGATCTTTTTAAAAATACGTTTTGCGGTATTTGTGAACAGTCCTATAGCTTCTCTGGAAAACTGTCAGGCAGTGTCCTACTTTATTACAACAAAATCACTTTAACAGTATGCTTGCAAACTTTTCTGTATTATGTTTTTAGCATTTTAATTGATGTTTATTTTTTCTGTCTCATTAGTCATATTTGTTTTATGCAGTCAGAGTTCTAGATTGCAAATATATCACAACTGCCTGTCAGATGTTAAATAGATGTTTCCTGTTTTTTTCAAACTTTCAAATTCTTTCAGGACTGAATTTATTCAAATTCATATAGGATATACTTTGAAAACAAGATATAAATTGAATAGTGAACTTGATTAACAATAGTTCTACATAAATTTATTCAAATTAGTATTTTAATATGTCTCTTAATTGGATAGCTGTAGCAAATAAAATCAAAATGAGAAAGGCATTACAGCCTGAATTTTCAAATTCTTGAGTGTTTATTTGTATCTTCTAATATAAAAAGATAGTTTGAAACATTCAGCACAGAATGTTTCAAACATATTTAGATTACAAATCTTAGTAATCAAGTAAAAGCTTATGCAAGGGTACAATGTTTTAAGAACTCACTGCCACTATCCAGAAATAATTTAAGAGTGTATAAAATATTAGTCTAAATTGATTTTGTCTCTTTTATCCATTTTCCTAGTAACATTTATATGAAGGGTGGAGGTGTGTCTCCCTGTTCTCAGGGAATAATGATAAGCATTTATCAATAGGTATTATAAGACAAATTGTTTCCATTTAAAGGACAGTGAAATAAACAATATGTGTTTAATTACAATTTGAACATTTGACTTTTTACAATAAATTTTGATGTTTTTCCCTTATAGAAATATGTTTTCACATTTTTCCTGATTGTCTACCTATGAACTATATTCAACTCTCTAAGCTCTTTTAATTTTATGGACGTAGAGGTGTAAACAATTCACTCTTTATTAACTTCTAAACTATCAGCAACATTTTCTTGCATCATGATAGCACTTAATTTTCAAGGATAAATGAGCAAGAACATTTGCTTGATAGAAGTTCCTAAAATAACAGAGAACACAAAAAGGTCATTTAATAGTGAATGCATTAACATTAGCCTAAAAATGGCTTCGGATCTCTTGCTTCTGGATTGAAATACTGACTGACACACACAATTGCTGTAGTAGTTCACTTTCTACTCAAGAACAAGCGGGTAGAAGTCAAAGTTTGCAAACCGAAACAGAATCTTTAACAGACATTTAACTGAATAGTTTTTTAACAAAAACATACAGAAAAAGTCCAAAATTAATCCAAGGTTCTGAGAACCAGGTAGCATCCACACAAATTGCCACCCAAAAGCCAGAGTTCAGGCAATTTTTTCCAGCAAAGGAAACTGAGTTAGGGCTGTTTCTTAAATCAGGCAGTAGCCAACTGTCACTAATCAAGAAATGTACTCCTTTGCTTGGCAAGAAGCCTCATAGAATGGCTCTGCTCTCCTCTCAACTTACTGGGGTGCAGAAGCTGGGAAGTCTTACATCATCTAACTGTTCCAGCTGTCTAGGTGCTGTTCTTTATCAGCCTCGTGTGATTCTTAGTTTTGTGTCTCCTGAGGTTAACATTCCACAGGTTTTGCTGGAGCTTTTTCTTCAAAGTCAGAGCCAGCGTCTGAGTCCTAGTCTAAGCTTTCCTCAAAATCATTTAACCTAGCTAGGGAAATCATGTTTGTGGTTCTACAGGTGGGTCTTGCAGCAACACCATGGCAAGGGTATTGGGCTTTTTCTGTGACAGGGCCTCAATTAATAAATTTTCTCCTAAGGGAGGCATGAGTGCCTATGCTGTTTTATTTATATTTCTAATTAGTTTATTGAGGATTGCACCACTTTTAAAATTTTCAGAAGAGAGAACAAGATGAAAAAAAGAATAATTGCTTTAATTTTAATTTCCTTGTAATTTTTCCTGAATTTAAAAATAACTGTATATCCCCTCCATTTGACCAGAGGTTTTCCTTTTGGGATTGATGGACAAACAGTTGGGGAAAAAATCATGGAACTTTGTTTTTGTATATGATAATTGCAGTGAGAGTATTGTATGCACAAAGATAGAAAGATTTGACAATACTTACAATGGAGGAATGATTGGAGATAATGGAACTTGCTGAGATGACCAAATTGACTTGTTTGATTAGAGAAAAGATAATATCTACATTTATTGCTGAGTGGAAATCCTTATGGATTTTTTGTATAAAACAGAAAAATAAGCTTAAAATAAATTTGATGATTAGACAGGATAATTATTGAAAGAAAAGAGTCATATAACTTTAGAGAAAGAGCTAAATCTCTAAGTCAGTCGTCAACATCTTAAAAAATGAGTTGATTTTACAATTGTAGTGGCCAAACAAAACAAAATCCTTAGGTTAATAATGTTGGAAGTCTTGACCACTGTAGGTCACTATAGAAAAATGAAAGTCTACCATAATCTTAATATACAGTGGGGCAAAAAAGTATTTAGTCAGTCACCAATTGTGCAAGTTCTACCACTTAAAAAGATGAGAGAGGCCTGTAATTGACATCATAGGTAGACCTCAACTATGAGAGACAAAATGAGAAAACAAATCCAGACAATCACATTGCCTGATTTGGAAAGAATTTATTTGCAAATTATGGTGGAAAATAAGTATTTGGTCACCTACAAACAAGCAAGATTTCTGGCTCTCACAGACCTGTAACTTCTTCTTTAAGAGGCTCCTCTGTCCTCCACACATTACCTGTAATAATGGCACCTGTTTGAACTTGTTATCAGTATAAAGGACACCTGTCCACAACCTCAAACAGTCACACTCCAAACTCCACTATGGTGAAGACCAAGGAGCTGTCGAAGGACACCAGAAACTAAATTGTAGACCTGCACCAGCCTGGGAAGACTGAAGCTGCATTAGGCAA
>QLTV01004104.1:160889-186524 GCA_003457575.1 Thermophis baileyi | reverse complement strand
GCGTTGTAAGAAGCATTTCAATGTCCTGGAGTGGCCTAGCCATTCTCCAGATCTCAACCCCATAGAAAACCTTTGGAGGGAGTTGAAAGTCCGTGGTGCCCAGCGACAGCCCCAAAACATCACTGCTCTAGAGGAGATCTGCATGGAGGCATGGGCCAACATACCAGCAACCGTGTGTGCCAACCTTGTGAAGACTTACAGAAAACGTTTGACCTCTGTCATTGCCAACAAAGGATATATAACAAAGTATTGAGATGAACTTTTGATATTGACCAAATACTTATTTTCCACCATAATTTGCAAATAAATTCTTTCCAAATCAGGCAATGTGATTGTCTGGATTTGTTTTCTCATTTTGTCTCTCATAGTTGAGGTCTACCTACGATGTCAATTACAGGCCTCTCTCATCTTTTTAAGTGGGAGAATTTGCACAATTGGTGGCTGACTAAATACTTTTTTGCCCCACTGTAGGAAAAAATAATATCGAAATATTAGGACTACTGTTTCAGGATTTTTCACCTACCCTGTATCTTGCTAATTCAGCTAGTGCAAATCACTATATTTTTCTTGTCCTAACATCCCTCTTGATCCTCTTTTATCCAGCTGCATGTCTCCACTATCCATTGATTCAATATACTTGTTTTCAGGTCACTGCCCTTTTTACACTTCCTCTACCAGAATGTCTGTTGGCTACCTTTCCTAATACACTCCCTTGGGCCCATTCTAATTAGCCTGTCTCTGCTTTCCACCAGAATTCAGATTCTTTATCACCTCTCTTTTTCTCAAGCCTCATCTGTCTAGTTTTTCTTCATATTTCTTATAAACCAATGCTTGTTCTATAACTTTTGTCCAGATCATCTGCTTTTAATCATCTCCCTGCCATAACCTGTCTGGTTCTTGGGGTAACTTTCAGTCTTTCACTCTCTCTTGTGAAACTTTCCTTCTTAAATGAACCTTAACCACATGTTTCTTAATGCAGGCCATGCCACCAGGCCATTTCAAGCAGCTGGAGGTTTCCTCACCACACGAATGGAGTAATAATAGACAAAAAGATTGTCTTTCATATAAAGGAATTCATGTTGTCCCACAATCAAAATGACAGGATGACCTTCAACACCTTTCTTTGTACCTACTGGCCCCAAAAAGGATTTGGACTTGGATCTTCCTATTTTTCCAATTGTTTCTTCTCTGGTGGTTTGGATTATCAACATGAATTTATTTTACACTTTTGATTCTAGGACATCTGCTAATTCTTATATCTGAAATTCTTCCATTTATTTATGATTATAGTGAAATCACTCTGTGGTTTGGAAGCATCTTTTGTACCCACTGATGAAATACTATCTGTGGCAGAGTCCTATGACAGTGGCGATGAAATGGATTCTAAATATTTCACCACTGATGAATATTTCATGACTGATAGAAAAAAGAAAAGCAAGAGGCATAAAGGTAAGATCTGTTGTTTTAATTGTTACTTTAACATAATTTCATTTTAACAATAAAATATTTTTATCTCTTCAAATAAAATCATGCTGCTTTCTTCTTGAAGCATGGCCAGTTACATTGCTTGTTTTTTATTTCAGAAACCTCCGAGAGTGTGGTAGGCAAAGAATATCCAATTGACATATGGTTGATGTTGGCATCCTATATACGTCCAGAAGACACTGTGAGTTTTTCTCTAATTTGCAAAAGGGCCTGGACTGTTACTTGTACAGCTGTATTCTGGACCAGACTTTATAGAAGGTATGACAGCTTGTAGAAACTTTATTCTATACTGTATATATATTTTAATAATTGAGGGGCTTTTTATAGATTATTTGTGGTGGACAGCCTTATGAATGGCGTGCATAGGAATTTGAGTATAAAAGATCAACGTTTCAATACTTAATGATTTACAGTAGAACCTCTGGTCACGAACGCTTCTGACCACGGCCAAATTAGGTTCGGGTCACGACCAAATTGGGTTGCAACCAAAGTTATGGAACGAATTATGGTCATGGCCAGAGGTTCTACTGTATTTTGTTCTGAGATACAATTTTCCCAGACCTGTCCACTGATTCTTTTATATCCTTTTTGATCAGAACAGTAAGAGATAACATACATCAAAATATTAGGGCTGTGCCTCACTTCAAATTTGATATAAAAAGGTATCTCATAGCATGCGGGGGAATATTTGTCTGCAACTCCATGACCAAGGAACACTTTTTCTGGTATTACACAGTAATTGCCACACAATCACAGAAAACAATGCAATTGCTTTAAGGTTGCTTGTTCGAAAAAAGTAATGTGTTTACATTCTGATACTCCAAAGTGCTTTTTTGTCTTTGAATCTAAAGCCTGCATAGCTGTATAAAATATGCATATATAATTGGTAGTATGGATTACAAAATATACATATGGTATAAAAACAAAACTGCATTATTGTCAAAGAGAAATTGCTGGGATTCATAGGAAGGTACTTGAGAGCTCGTAAATTAATAATTGCTACAGTTCTTTGGGCTTGCAGAACTTCTGTGGCTACAAAATCAACTTCAATTATATAACTTAAGTAATTGCATTGATTTCCTTGAATCAGTTAAAATAGATTGTTTTAGATTGATGACTATTGCATGATAGAAAATGAGTCATATGGTCGTCCCTTGCATATAATATAAATTTATATTATATACAAGCGGTATATAAGTTTTACAAAAAAAAAATGTTGGCAGGAGGCCTTTAGTCCCCCATCAATGCAATTTCAGTGCCATAATAACTGACAGTATGATTTCATAAGCATCACAGAGAGAGGCAGTTAAAAGTGAGAATTAAAACAATTTGCTTCCCAAATGCCTCTTGCTTCTATTCTTATCCTTTACTTCGAAAAAAATGCCACCAAAGTCAGCTCTTATGCTTCCAGATTTCAATGGCATGATCTCAGAGTGCATAGCATGTATTTCATCCCTATCTTATTCTTACAATTTTAATTTTTCTTATTTAGGCATTACAATAGGAGTGCATCCCTCCCAATCCGTTTACAGCCAGAATCAATGGAAAAGATGTACTGCCTTCGTGCATGTGTAATTCGTTCATTATACCATACGTATAGACCTTTTGTTTCCCGGATAGCCAGAAATCCAACTATCCCCGAGGCTACTCCAAGCAGTCTAAAAAATTCAAAAGTAAGTAAAACTGTGAGAAGAAGAATTATTCCACTGAGTATTAGCAGATTTCTTTCAAGCTAGTGAAAAGCATGCAAATGGGTCCACTTCCCAGTACATATTTTAGACAGATGTTGTCTTTACTGGGGGTGGTTTTTTAGACCTCTACAAGCTTGTTAATAATGTTTTAGGTTTATTATGCTTGGTTGTTTATTCTACCAATACAGAAATCAAAATGTTGAACCTTAAAATAAGTTTATTATTTTTGGTTTCATGTTTGAGATAACTTTTTAAGCAATAAGATAAATGATGTTTAACATCTGGATCAAGCAATTTACAACTATGTATTACAAAATAAAGTCAGCTGATTAAGGTGGGTTTAGTTGACACCCAATCCAGCACAAAAATTGATTTGCATCGTAAATGTATTCACATCACAACGGCTTTGGTGTCCACAGTATCATACTAACAATTTGTATATCCTTTTGTGGGTAAAATTGGCATTAAAAAAGGAAATTAAATGTAAAAAATCTGTATTGCAGTAACAGTTACAAATTTGATTACATTCCAAAAACAATGAAATTATTCAGTTGCTCCTTACAATTGTTGAAATGCACATCTTCCATATGTGCGTGGCACTATCTTTGTAGTGACATAGTCAAAGAGCCTGTATGCTTAGACTTTGTTTTTATTCATTTAGAATCTCCTCTCATTTGTGGAGTTCACCACAAACATTGAGCATGCAAAGTAGGAAGAGACTGGTATTTTTCTTTTTGGTTACTGAATCCAGCTTTTTCCTATTTAATTTCCCTTTCTCTTTCTCAGTGTAGCTTCTGTGGGACACTGGAGCTGTTGTGGTGTCAGCAAAAGTTGCCCTTAAAGACAGATCCACTGTTTGGAGCAGCATACCAGTTGGTACACATCTGAAGGGTAGGACAGCTGGCATGTGGATTATCTATGTCTTAGGAAATTCTTAAGCTACTTTCCTCCTTTTAACTAATATTCCAGGTTTCACAGACAAGAGGGCTAATTCCACTAGCTGCATCCCTCTGAATCTAATGTAGGTAGTCCTCTTTAGTGACTGCCTCGTTTAGCAACTATTCACAGTTATGACAGTAATAAAAAGGTAACTTTGTGACCAATCCTTGCATTTATAACTTTCTCATATCTGTAAAGCAAAGGAAAGCTGAAGTAAGATTATAAGTATAGTTGCAATTTCTCTTAGTGACCATTTTGCTTGTGGTCACTAAATAAGGGTTACTTGTATGCACCTGTAATAATTTGCTTTATAAAAATGAGATGCTTACTCCTATAGTAAAAAAAAAAGTAATATTGCTGTGCATGTCTAGACTTTCTTTTGATAAAAGAAAGAATATTCTATCAGTTGTTACGTTAGCAAGATCGGCCTCTGCTTATTAATTTATTTAAACTTGTATGCCACTCAGTTCCCAATACCTCTGGCTCACAACAATCAACACAAAGAAATAATAATAAAACCAATAAAAGGATACACGATTAAGCTTGGATTATATTGATATATTCACTGTAGAACAGCTTTTGTCATAAGAGGTGATACGTTGCTTTTCAAATCTTGTTAGTTGCGAAGTCATGTCCGACCCATCGCAACCCCATGGACAACATTCCTCCAGGCCTTTCTGTCCTCTACCATCCCCTGGAGTCCATTTAAGCTCACGCCGACTGCTTCAGTGACTCCATCCAGCCACCTCATTCAGCCACCTCATTCTCTGCTGTCCCCTTCTTCTTTTGCCCTCAGTCGTTCCCAGCAACCCAGCTCTTCTCCAGTGAGTCCTTCCTTCTCATTAGGTGGCCAAAGTATTTGAGTTTCATCTTCAGGATCTGGCCTTCTAAAGAGCAGTCAGGGTTGATCTCCTCTAGGACTGACTTGTTTCTTCGCCTTGCAGTCCAAGGGACTCGCAGGAGTCTTCTCCAACACCATAGTTCAAAGGCCTCAATTCTTTGGCACTCAGCCTTTCTTATGGTCCAACTTTCACAGCCATACATTGCAACTGGGAAAACCATAGCCTTGACTATACACACTTTTGTTGGCAGGGTGATGTCTCTGCTTTTTAGTATGCTGTCTAGCTTTGCCATGGCTTTCCTCCCCAGGAGCAAGCATCTTTTAATTTCTTGGCTGTAGTCCCCATCTGCGGTGATCTTGGAGCCCAGGAAAATAAAATATGTCACTACCTCCATTTCTTCCCCATCTATTTGCCATGAATTGAGAGGGCCGGGTGCCATGATCTTAGTTTTCTTAATGTTGAGTTTCAAGCCAGCTTTTGCACTCTCCTCCTTCACCCGCATTAAAAGGCTCTTCAGTTCCTCTTCATTTTCTGCCATTAGAGTGCCATTTCACTGCCATTTCAAATCTAATGGATGTTTAATAAAGTTGTGAATGGGCATCTTGTATGATAGTTATCTTCTCCATAAAAATCTGGAATGTCTGCCCTATTCTGGTTTCAGTAGTTTCTTGATTTTTTCTTGATAAAGCAAATAATGAGTGATTCGTAGCAATATTTTGAAATCATTATCTCTAGATTCAATTGTGGAAAGTTCAGCCACAGAGCTTTCGTTTTATTTCCATGTATCTATTTATGTTCAGAAGAGGAAGTGACAGTTATAACACAATGATAATCCTTTTTTGAAATTGATGCCAATGTTATTTACTTTATCCTCAAAGTGATTTGTTAAAGTATAGAAACTCCAGACTGGATTGTTTTAATACGTTTATGTTCAATAATCCAAAATCTTCATTCCAAAGAGGTTGGAAGCCTAGTGCTTTATTGCTTTATGTCTGTATAACACTATGTCCACAGACCACAACTCTTTCTCTTCTGCTCAACTAGTGCCTGCTCTTCTGGTCTAAAAGGATTAACCAGCAGTCTTCACTGTGGGAATTCAGCTTCAAATTCCAAAGGCAGGTATGAAAGCTAAATATTTGTAATAATGTCAAAATTTCATATTTCAGAATACCTCACTGGTATTTATAACTCCTTGTTATACTTATGCATATAACAGAGTGCATCTTCTTTGGCAAGATGCATGTCTAGATTACAGTCCAAAAAAGATTCTGTTCATAATGGGGAATAGTGGGGAATTTGGGGTATTTTGTAAAAATGCACTGCTGCCCAATCTGTACGTTTTCCTTGCTGGTGATCACGCTAGTGCTATTCTTACCAAGTTGGAACATTCTACTGAAATTGGGGCACAAAATGTACATTTCCCCCCAGAACCCTTCATAAGAGACAAAACAGCATGAAATAGCATGTAGTAAAACTGATATAAACTGCATAAAATTTGTTATTGTGAGGGGTGGGGTGTTAATATCAAACTTGAGTGCAATAGTTCCCATAGGTTTATTTCCTCTAAAGGTAACTCCTATAGATAGAAATTGTTTGTAGTTTACTTAAAGTATATCAGAGTTGTTGCTTATTAATTCAATGTGCTGTTAATCTTACTAGCTACTACGTGTCATATTCGGACTACACTCTTAGTCATCTGAAATCATATCCATAGCAAAAGCAAGGGCCCATATTCAGATAAATATAACAATCTCCATTATAGCCAAGATTTGTTATATTAAAACTATTAAATGTCACATTATTTTCCAAAAAAAATAAATATAACATATGTAAGTCAGTCCTAATCCTTCAAAGACAGGCCTACAAATTCTCCTGATTTGGTACCTCCAAGCATGTAGTTTGAAAGTTTGTAGAAATGGAATCAGTTTCTGGTTAACTGAATGAAATGTTTCTCTTGAGTCTCCCAAGTTCAAGAATAAACATTTGAAACCACTTCAACCACCAGTCCGGTATGCAGATGTCCACATGAACCCTGACCAAGACTGCTGTCTGTTGCAGATAACTACCATCGACTTTATATATATTCCTATAGTGATGGGCATGACAGTTACATTGGTAAGTGTTGTGATTTGCTAATTTTCCGGTCTTTATATCAGGAATTTTGTTCACTTAATCTTGACCAAATAGTTTCTAAATTTGAAGTATTGTACTGGCAGTTCTTGGATTACAGCTCTAATTGGGATCAGAATTTCCATCACTAAGCAAAGTGATTGTTAAGAGAAACATCATATCAATGCACTGCTTAGCAATAAGTCCCAATTGTGGTCATTAGGTGAGGACTGTGTGGTCATTAGACAAAGATCTCACACTTCTGCCCTGTGAAAACTGCCTCCACTTTAACTGCTCTACCACCCAGTGCTCCGTAGGCCCTGTCGCACCCAGCTGACCTTCACTGTCTTCCTTCAACTGCTGATGAGCACCCACTTCGGCCTATGTGAGGCAGTTTCTGGCAGTGCTAGGATTTCTTCTCAAAGGCCACTTGCTCATTCTCATAATGCGTTGGAAGGTGTTTTGAAACCTGCCAGGAGGCTGGCTGCAGAACAGAGCTTAAGGCAGCTCCACAGTAGTATTGAGGCTGAAGTAGAGGCCCAGAGGCCCGTGGCAGCTGACTGAGACTGACAAAGACCCCAGGCCTCTCTTTCAGACCTAATGCTGCTGCCCAAAGAGTGTGGCTGCATAGGGCAGCCAAAAGGATAGAGATGGGGGGAGACAGGCAGGTGGGGAGTTGAAGCGCTTTTGTGGTCGTAAGTGTGGGCAGACTGCCAAGTGCCTGAATCTTGATCACATGACACAGCATTGCTGCCCCCCATAACTTCAGAGATTGGGCATAAGTACCATTTGTTCAACACCGCCATAACTTTGAACGGTTCCTGAACAAATGGTCATTAAGATAGGACTACCTGTATTTTTGAAATAGAAAAGTCTTCAAGCAGGCACAGATAAGAAAAATACAACTTTGAAAACTATATTGAATAGTCCAATAAGGAATGGCTACCACATGTGATTTTATTATAGACTACTGTTTCAGAAGTTTCAGAAAAAGCAAATATTGCCTGGAAGGACTTGCTCAAAGATACAGTTCATTTTTTAAATATTTACAGACAAAATCAGTTTAAAACATTGAATAAAATGCCATTTGGTTTTGGAGTTAAGGAAACCTGTGTGATCCAAGTTATTGAATAGCTTCCAATTTTTTTTTTTCTTTTGCAGTTCACAATAAATGTGAGCACTGACATGCGGCACCACAGAGTGAAATTAGTATTCCATGATTCTCCAGTATGGAGTGGCAAGAAACCCAGATTTGACCATGGGATGCAGGTTGTAATGGACCCTGTGCACAGTGTGCATCTGTTTGATTGGTGGCATCCAGAGTTTCCATCTTCACACATCTGAAGACTCCCAAGTTTACATCATAAATTGTATTCTGTGCTATTTCCATAAACAACAAAATTTGATAAGCCAGTCTGTGTATACGTTTAATCACTTCTTGGGAAATAATTTGTGCTAATAAGATTAGAAAGAACTTCTGTAAAGCATTTTATTATATGAAAAAATAATTCATCTGCAAATATTTTGGTGCTAATGAAATTTGTCCTTTTGCTTTTTGATAACAAAACACAGCAGAAATGTGTAACCAAAAGCCAACATGGGTTTCTCAAAAACAAACATGCCTGATAAATCTTACTGCATTCTTTGACAAAGTGACAAAATTAGTGGACCAGATAAATGCTGTGGATATAATTTACTTGGACTTCATTCAGCATTTGATAAAGTAGACCAGAACCTACTTCTTGATAAGATAGAAAAATGTGGGTAAGACAGCATCACTACCAGATGGATTCATAACTGGCTGACCAACTGCACTCATTGTATAGTTGTTAATGGAACTGCATCTACATGGAGGGAGGTATACAGTAGGGTACCTGAAGGCTCTGTCTTAGGCCCAGTACTCTTAAATATCTTCATCAATGATTTACATGCGATGGGGAACTTTGCAGATGATACCAAGCTGGCAGGAATAGCCAACACTCCAGAAGATAGGCTTAACATACAGAAGGATCTTGACAGACTTGAATAATTGGGCCCTAG
Source organism: Thermophis baileyi (assembly GCA_003457575.1). Classification (NCBI taxonomy): domain Eukaryota; kingdom Metazoa; phylum Chordata; class Lepidosauria; order Squamata; family Dipsadidae; genus Thermophis; species Thermophis baileyi. The sequence continues at coordinate 177,418 of QLTV01004104.1, read as the reverse complement.
CTAACAAAATGATATTCAATGGTGAAAAAAATAAAGTTCAACATTTAGGCAAGAAAAAACAATGCACTAGTATAGGTGGTACCTTGCTCAATATTAGTAACTGCAAGAGGGAACTTGGAGTCGTAGTGGACAATCACTTAAATATGAGCCAGCAGGCTGCTGCAGCTGCCAAAAAAAAAGCCAACACAGTCCTAGTCTGCATTAACTGGGATAGAATCAAGATTACGTGAAGTGTTAACACCACTTTATAATGCCTTGGTAAGACCACACTTGGAATATAGCATCCAGTTTTGATTGTCACGATATAAAGATGATGTTGAAACTCTAAAAAGAGTACAGAGAAGAGCACCAAAGATTATTAGGCTAAAACATGAACGGTTGCAGGAATTGGGTATGTCTAGTTTAATGAAAAGAAGGACTAGGAGTGACCTGGTAGCAATGTTGCAATATCTAAGGGGCTGCCACAAAGAAGAGGAAGTCAACCTGGTTTCCAAAGCACCTGAAGGGAGAACAGGAAGCAATGGATTGAAACTAATCAAGGAGAGAACCTAGAACTAAGAAATTTCCTGACAGAACAACTAATCAGTGGGACGACTTGCCTCCAGAAGTTGTGGGTACTCAATACTAGAGGTTTGGAAGAAGAGATTGGACAACCATCTATCTGAAGTGGTATATGTTTCCTGCCTGAGCAGGGAGTTGGACTAGAAGACTTCCAAGATTTCTTCCAACTCCTGTTCTGTGTAAACTGGCCCATTTTAGAGTGATCCAACTCTGGAATGTTCATTTTCACCACAAATGGGCCTATATAAACATCAGGCAGTTATGAGTTTTTGAAGTAGATTGTCTGGAACTGGAAGCTCTAGGTTGCCATGATATGGATGTGATCAAGCCCCAAATACTCGCATCAGCCTGTTCCATTTCAGTGTGAAGATTCTGGAAACTGATTGGTTCAATACGGGACATTCTAATCACACACCCCTCCTTTGTAGCTAGTAACATTCACAATTCACATAATAGGTAGATATCCATTTCACTTCCACATGCAAAAGTATTTCAATGTTCAGTGTTTGTTTTACTAGTTCCAAAGACTGTCATCATCAATCATGTATTTATGGCAAAGAACTTTCAGATTGTTGACTTACTGATTACATCTTCACAGAATATAGGTAGTCCTTATTTAACAACTGCCTAGTTTAGAGACTGCAGTTACAATAGTGATAAAAAATAACTTTATGACTAATCCATTCGTAGGTCTCTAAAGCAAAAAAAAGTTTTAAGCACAATCATACAGTATTTCATTTACCAACTGCTTTGCTTAATGACCAAGTTATTAGTCCCAGTTGTAGTCATTTAAGCAAGGACTACCTGTATAGGAAAAACAATGGTGCTGATTCCATTAAGTATGAATTTTACAGGTATGCTGGGATAGGTTAGACTTTTCATGTTTAAAATAGATTAATAACGATTAATGTTTAATTATTATTTAGTATATTTTTATCCTGTCTTTTTTTATATATAACAAGGTAGCGAACACACCTAATATTCCAGCCTCTTGTTTTCCCCACAACTGTGTCGTTGGATACAAAATGGGCAGCAAATAAATTTAATAAATAAATAAACTCTGAGATGGGTTGGGCTGAGAGAGAGTGACTGGCCCAAAGTCACTCAAATAGTTTTCGTGCCTAAAGGTGGCTTAGAACTCAGTTTCCTGATTTGATATTGGGATGAAGGCTACCCCTTCATCCCAATATCAAACTGGCTCTCATTTACATGTGATTAATTTGATATCTATCGTACAAAAATGAAGGTTTCCTCTAGAAACAAAGAAAGGCCTACTTGCTAGTTGTGAAATGTAACAATTTGGTGACCATGGCTTCAAGAATTGGTAAGGGGTAACTGGGTAAAGGATAGTCTGGTTATAGGAAGAAAGGAGGTAAGCAAAATAAGAATAGATGATCAAGTTAGTATAAAAGGAGATATGAATTGGTGTTAAACTACCATTCCTAACGAGCTTTTTTCCACCTGTACACAGCTGCTTGCTGTACAACTTATCTTTGGGCTCTAAAAATTGCTCAGATTGAATTGTCAGTTTTAATACAATATATACTACTATGTTAATTGGGGTATAAAATGGCCTATAATATTTCAAACAGGTTCCAGTTGAATATTCTTTTAAAGCTTTTCTTATATTCAATATATCTCTTAGTTTGGCTACAAATTTGTATAATTTCAGCCATTAATACTAGTGAACTTTCTGTCTGAAGTTTTTTTAGGGTGTTTTTTGTTTGGTTGTTTGGGGTTTTTTTTTAATCAGTATATATTCATGTCTTGAAATCTTTGTGGAAGATTTGGAATTTTCAGCCAATTTTTTTCACAGATAATTTTCTAGATTATATAGTACCATCAATGTATTTCTTTTTTTAGACTCATACAAAACATCCTGATTCATAGAATCTGCTAAGCCATATTTTACTTAATCATAAATTGCTAAATAAAGCCCAGTTGCTTGGGCTCATTTGAAACTGCAAATTTTGGTCCACAAATCGTAAGAGACTACTATATACAGTCCAAATTAAAATCAGCTACTGAGAGGTCCTAGGTGCTCTCTGAGCTTGGTTGCCCCCCCACCAATCTAGGTATTTTTTTAGGTATCTAATCTAGATTTTTTTCCTAATCTGTTCTAGGTAACATCTCTAGCACTGATGATGTTACCTAGTTTGGGTAATGAAATGTCTGCAAGAATACAACCAAGCTCAGAGAGCACCAAGGACCCCCTAATTTCAATCCTGAGCTACAAATATTCTCCTTTACTGGTGTCAACAGTCAGTGTATCCACTATTCTTTAATCTTCTTTGGAGTAATAAAAACAGATTAGTTTTGTATTTTAAGAGATCAAACTGATCCCAAAAAAATACATCATTTAATAACATGAAGTAGCTGTGCAGAATTATACGACTAGAAGCAAAGCTGTTGATTTACCCAACAGTGCATCAGCAGAATCTTCTAGGAAAACAGCTGATGTCACCATAAGAGTTTATAGGATCTTTAATATTACATTGCAAGAACTTCTAAAATCAGGCAGCTTTATTTGTCTATCAAGCTAATTTTGAAATCAGCAATGTGACTGATGATCTAGCTTTCTCTTTCATAAGCAAGTTCCACATTTAATGTTTATCACTTTGCCCTATTAACCATTACCCCATGAATATTAGTTTTGTCCTCCACTTATGTTCATTTATCTTACACTGTGTTACCTTTAATGTAGTAGCCAAGTGTAAAGTAAGGCTATGCAGTCAGGCAGTAGTATACAATAGACTTCCATTAAATGATTTTAATATCCAAATTGAATAGAAAGTGTAGCTTTCTCTGAATCTGCACATAGTCATGTTGAATATGTATCCCAAGTACATTTTAGCTTATGTTTTTGTCGGCTTCAAATCAGTCTTGATTCCTGGTGATTTAATGAAGAAATCTATCCAGTTTTTCAATAGTGGCTTGCTAGTATCATCTTACTAAGGTTGAGAAAGAGTGACTAGTCCAAAGTTACCCATCTGACTTTCTGCCTAAGGCAAAACTAGAACTCATGGTTTCAGGGTTCCTAATCTTCTTCCACTACACCAAACTGGCTCTCCTATACAAAACTTTATAGGAATACTAGTATAGGATTGTATCTCTGCATGTTCATACTGTATTTTATATATTATTTCTTCATATTTTAAGTGAATGGGTTTTGCCATTCTTAAATTAATAAACTTGGGCAGGGGGAAATAACATTTTTTATTCAATAAGGAACTACTACCGGTAGTTCTATAATTAGATGCAATTCAGGTAATTAAAATTAAACAATGCTAGTGTGCCTTTCTATTCTTTAGGTTTATGTTCACAGATAAATTTCTTACAGCATAATCTCATCTGCACCTAGATAATAATTTACCAGTGACTTATAGATACTATAATAAATTCAGTGTTTATTTAACCATAGTAGATGGAAGATAACCAGAGAACTATCCTCTCATAACAGAAGACAAGGTTGGTGCTGTCTGCATTTGTAAAAGAGGACTGGATTTTAGAATGAAACCAAATTATTGGATTACAACACTGAAGAAAGTATTCTACCCTCTTCTAGCCATAATTGGCATTCCATGTAAGTAGGGGAAACAACAGGAGTTGAAGGCTGCAAAATTGGAAGTGATGTGCAAGGTAATACCAACAGGGTGCAAATTAATGCACAATCAATGTTGGAAGGGCAAGAGCCAGCAATGTGTTGGGACAGTTGATCTAGGGAAGAAAAGAGAACAGGAATAACTGAGTGACAAGAAAGAACAGAAAGCTCCTGTGAAAGAAATTCATTGTTTTTGGATCCTCAACAGCCAGAATAGTTACCTATAAATTGCAATGTACTTTGATTCCAAATTGGAATTTAATCTGTGACTATTCACTGACTATTTTCAGTTTAATTATGTAAACTGCATTCTAAGTTTACATCTAATATGTCTGTAATGATAATGTCACAAGTATCTTTTAAAGAGAAAAGGAATGGAAGAGTTGAATCCTTGCATATTTCTGATCCTTACTAGAATCAATAACAAAATTTCCAGCTGCTGATACGGAGCTTCTGCAAGGAATCACTGAGCACTTGAAAATTCTGTTTTGATCTTTTTTTATTGTAATTTGGATTGCATGATCTTGCGTGTACTGGCAGAGAAGCCCATGGTTAATTATTTTTCTTGCCACACAATGCAAGCAGGTATCAGAAATTAGCTTTTTGTAAGAATATCATGGTGAAAAGAGGAAATATTTTTGGCATTTTGCTCTGGAAGATTTTGAGAACAGCACAGTAGTAGTTTAACTCATTTGCACTAATCTTTATTGTGACAAGGCCTTTGATAACTGAGTGAGCTGATGCAATAGGAACATACCTAATGAATAAGTAACAAGGGAACTTTAGTAGCACAACTTCCACATGGGAGAGGAATATGGCATGCTGGATCCGAATTTAAGTAGATGCTTGGAGGGTGTCAACAACAAGAATAAACACTTTCGCATGTTCTTATTTTATTTTTCAGCAAACATTATGACATTAGTGATCTTCAGTCAAAAAAACTGTTTTATTTCCACCTCCAGTCGCTACCTCCTCATGGCTATGTCATTGGCTGACACAGTGGTCCTTATTCTTGTGGTTGGCATTGAGATAATTATAGAATGCTTTTTCACAAGTCCATTCTGGTACAGAGATCCTTGGTGCACGTTGCGGGATGTGTTCAACTATGGTGCAGTTAACACTTCTGTCTGGCTGATGGTTTCTTTCACCATTGAGCGTTTCATTGCAATCAACAATATCAAGCTCAGGATGAAAATCTCTTCTCCCAGAAAAACACTTTGTGTTATTGTTGTGATTCATGTTTGCTGTTATACTGTGGCCATCCCCCACTACTGGTCTAACTATTCAGAAATGGAGAATGGTACGGGACATGTCATCTGCAAATATAACCCTGAACTCCCCAGTGCATATGTGAAAGGACTTGTGTGGTTCCAGACTTCTGTGATCTACATTATTCCATACATGATTATCTTCACCTTAAACAGCCTCATTCTAAGGCAGATAATCCACAATAACAAAGTACACAGTGTCACTTGGGCAGTCTTGCACAGAACCCCGCCTGCAACTCATTTTCGTAACTGGAAGAAATCAATCATCCTTTTGGTTACAGTTTCAATGACATTTGCCTGTCTCTGCACCACCAGGTTTGTGACTCAAATCATCATAAAAACCACCTACTATGACATAGATAGGCAAGATTATTCAAAGACCATTAATATCATAACAGATATTGGTACCATGCTGGAAATGACTAACACTGCTATCAATATGTATCTGTATGCTTGTACCCAATCTGCTTTCCGAAAGGAGCTTATCCGATACTTGCAGAGTATACTGTGTTACTGGCCAACAAAACGAAAGCATCCACTGAATGTACTTTCAGTATTGAGCTAGATAGGCAGAAGTGGTACTATTTGGTTGAGCTACAAATCACTGGAAGTGTATGGTGTTTTACTTGCAGAAATGCTGGACTATTCCCTTTTAATGACAATAAAGCTGCTAATTCTGCATTAAATTCCCTCCGCCATCATGCCACTAAAAGCATGCATTTCCTCATCATCTCAGCCTATTTCCAAACAAATGCTTTTTCTAAATCTAAATTCTAATTGATTTTCTTTGATGTTTATTATTCCGGTAGGCCTTAATTCCATTGCTATAGGAAATGTCTAATCCAAATTTCAAGTCCAGAAAGTGACTTGAGCCTAACAGTCAATTTTTTGTCCCTTATCCATATATAGCTATAGCAAGCTAAATGATACTAAAGAAATTTTTAGAAGGATCCCTGCTTCTCTTTATTAATTGCCTATTTCTGCTACGAGTTCTTTCCTTCACAGAGAGTATTGGAAACAACGGGCCTTAGAAGACTGTATTATTTAGTATGTTTCTTAACTTAAACTTACTTCTCCTTAAGAACCAATACCTGCTCAAGCTTCAGATAATCCTAGTACAAATTTAGAGGATACTACTCTGTAATCCTGCCTTCAGCTGGATGTCTTGCCTTAGCTCACTAGATCCCTTGCTATCATTTCCTTGTTCTTGCTCCTATGAGACTGCAGGCTTTTGCTCTGAGGATTGGTCACAAGTATAAATAGAGCTCTTTGGGCTCCAAGGCAAACTCTCATATGCAGCCTCTCAATGTTAGGCGCCAAGTCCCCCCTCCCCAGGCTGTATTTGAGGGAGGTTAGGAGAAAGAGAATAAGAGAGTCACATTGCCACTTCTTCCTGCTAGCACAGCTTGAGCCTGATGAGAGTTTGAGAGTTGTCCCACACCTTGGTTGCTCCAAAGCAGGGGTGAAATCCAGCAGGTTCTGACAGGTTATGGAGAACCAGTAGCGGAAATTTTGAGTAGTTCAGAGAACCAGCAAATACCACCTCTGGCTGGCCCCAGAGTGGGGTGGGAATGGAGATTTTGCAATATCCTTCCCCCAGGAGTGGGGAGGGAATGGGGATTTTGCAGTATCCTTCCCCTGCCACGCCCACCAAGCCACACCACGCCCACCAAGCCACGCCCACAGAACCGGTAGTAAAAAAAATTGGATTTCACCACTGCTCCAAAGTATCTTTCCCCCCTTTCCCCTTCAGACTCAGAGGTGATATCCTATTCTCCTTCCATTCAGAAATCCTCCCCCCACCTAATTCTTGGGTTGCCTAAAAGTTTTCCCCTTTTAAGCAAACCATTTCTGTGCCAGGGAACTATTTTTTTAAAAAATGTGTTTCTTTGATGAATCTAGTGGCTGTCTGTTTTTGCCGTCCAGGTATGGGATGCCTATTTTCTCTTATTCCTTCAACAAGCCAGGAGCAGGAGAGGAAAAATAATGGCCAGCACAATCACCAGAGGAACCACCAATGCCCACAAGGGTTCTACTCCAAGCATACAAGGTGGCTGCTGGAACAACAGGTGACCAAGGAGCAGCAGTGGAGGAGGGGATGGGAGTGGTCACAACAGTAGTTCTTCCCTTCCTTGTTTCCTTATCTATCCTTCTCGCTTCGTTGCTCCTATTGGGACCCTCCACGTTAGCTACAATGTCTTGGTTGCAAAATCCAAACTTCTAAATATTCCTCATGCAATCAATCCAGTTTGATGAAAGTGTGGGGCAAGGAAGGCGTGGCAAGAAGAAGCCCAGCATTGTTCCCTTGTGCCCATAGGCTCTGTGGCAAACACTGCCCTTCTCAATATTTATAGCACTGAGTCTAACATACAGTATGTCTGTTACCTATTTCTTTGGAGCTATTTTGATTTAAAGCTATGAGACTTTGGTTTTCATTTGTACATGGGGTTAGGAGACCTAGCCTATCAGTGAAGCTACACAGATCTCATTTTTTTATAATCCCAGGATACTTACTGTGTTTCCCTGAAAATAAGACCCTGTCTTATATTTTTTTGAACCCTGAAATAAGCGCTTGGCCTTATTGCCATGCACTCAAAAGCCCGATTGGGCTTATTATCAGGGGATGTCTTATTTGGGGGGAAACAGGGTAGTTGTGCTAAGAAACATCATCATTCATTCCAGTCTCCAATTATACATTACTCTTGGGCTTCTAATGGATGTTAGCAAATACACAAATATTTTAAAAGAATGTAATATTTTATTCTGTACTTTCTCTTTTTATTCTGTATTAATCATTTATATAACTTGCACTTTTTAGTAAATCTGTATACTTATGTGTCCTCTTTCTTCTAATACATTGGTTAAAAACCTAGGCTGCAAGTTAAATTTTCTGGCCTTTTTTTGGATTGGTGTGTTAAGTTCACCTGGAAAAAAGAATAAATTGGTCATGTCTTTGTCATGCGATCATGCATAACAAATGTGCCTTTATCATTATATATTCAATTGAGATGTACTGTTTCAGGAATTTATTTCAAATATAGAATTGTTGAAAATATGTTGCTTTGAGATTCACTCTGAGTTCACCTCCCCTGGTCTGGGAACTTTGAATGAATGAGTCATCCACAGTTATTTTGTCTGTATATCTTTCTTATAATTATTTGAAAGAAGGGAACAAAAGTATTATCCTGCATGGAAAATAAAATCTTAACTGACTTATATTGATTAACAATATAACATTATAGTTTTAATGAAGTGACCTATATTGTTGGATGAATCTTACTAAGTATACCAACATCCAGCAAATATATAAGATAACCTTTGTTGCAGGGGTGGGTTCTGGATCCTTTTGCTGCCGGTTCGCTCAGGGTCGCGCCACGCACAGCAATCAAAAAATAGTTTCTGCGCATGTGCAGAAGCAAAAATTAGCTTCTGCATATGCGCAGAAGCAAAATCCAAGATGGCGGCGCCCATGGAGACACTGACGGAACCGGCTCTGTGACATCATCGCCGAGTTACTAACAGTTCTAAAGAACCGGTTAGAACTGGTAGGAACCCACCTCTGCTTTGTTGTTACCTTTTCTGTGTACACCCTGGCACACATTAAAAATGAAACTCCGACAACATCAGAGCGGGTATCAGACAACATATACAGTATGTATCCATACACATCCATACACACACATATACATTGTATATACATTAATCACAGTCTGTTTTGGATACATAGCGGAAAAAAATCTTGAGAGTTAACAAGGTTGATACTAAATGGTACAAAGCTATTACAAAATCTAGTTGTTCTGCTTTGGTTACCACAAAGCGTGTTCCTGTAGCACTTGTGTTTGTTTCCTAAGCTGTTTTTTTATTAATTCTTACTAAAACTGGAACCTTCTTCTACATAAAGGAAATATTTCTTCACATAGAAGAAAGGAACTTTGTTCCAACAGTACCTTTTTTGCAACAATGAAAACAGCTTATCTTCAGTCTTAAGCAGACCATAAATCAATGGTTTATCTTCCCAGCCCTGAAACAGGGAATTTCTCTCAAATCTGGGGAAGAAAAGGAATGGTGTCTACGTGGAGGAAAAGTTGCTGGGCTATCAGCCTGCAACCTGCAGATCTGTTGGGTACAGATAATCCCCAACTTACAATCACAATTTGGACCAGAACGTCCGTCGCTAAGTGATGCAGTTGTTAAGTGTGTCATCACATGACTGCCCAATTTTACAAGATTTTTATCACAGTCATTAAGGAAACCCAGTTTCCTTATTGACTTTACTTGTCAGAAGCCAACTGGGAAAGTCACAACTGATGATCACATGATCTCAGAACACTGCAACTGTTGTAAATACATGCCAGTTGATGCTGCACTAGTCATAAGTGTGAGGACTGGTTGTAAGTCACTTTTTTCAGCACAAAATTGTTGTTAATTGAGTGATAAGAAGTCAAGGATGGCCTGTATTAGACAATTACAAAATGAACGATTAAGCTGACTTGATGCTGAAGTTATGAAATCTATATCATAGTCTTACGTGAAGTGTAGGTGGAAAGTTCCATCGGTATAATTTGCACCAAGCTTTGTAAGGCCCACAGCCCACAGAGTTTGAGAGGAGCAAATTATATTCTGGCATACTGAATGCAACCTGCAAATTGCTCTTTTTGTTTCCCAGAATTTAGAGCCAAAGTAAAGAACTCAATAACTATGTCCTGGCAGTGAAAGTAAGAGCAGATAAAAAAAAGATAAAATAAAATTTTATTTGCCAGTTTGCTTGCTTCAGTAAAATTAAACATCTCTAGCATATTTTATTAATCCTGAATAAACTTGTATTAGAGAAAAATATGTTTGTGTAACCAGTTCTGTATACATTTAATTTCCTGTGTCACAGTAATTCATTATCTGATTTCCAAGAACAGGCATCTTAACAGAGGTTTTGTAACTTCCTTTGCCTTCTCATATTTTATTGTTAATGCTGCTGGTTTTTCTCTTTTCACAGAAAAGCTGCTATGCTAGAAAAATAATGTACAATAGGTACAGAGTGATTTTTCACTTGGATTGTTAGAATACTCCATTTGAAAACTCCCTGTGTTGTTTTTGCTGCAACACACACGGAGGCATGGAGAGGAAAAGGGGACAGGGAGACAGACACAGAGAGGGAGAGACAAGCCTGGAAGTGGAGCTTTTACAATAAATATTAGTCAAAGATGATAGCTAACACATATGCATGCTAATTCCATAACTACACTTACTGTAGCATAGGAAATATTTTCCATATATATAGATATAGATAGATAAATATATAAAGGTTCTGCTATTCACTTCTAAACCATCAATATGGTTTCTTGGACCAAATTCAAATATTTCACTTTCCTGCAACAAAGCACTCCTAGAGATCAGGCTTGTAAAACAAGGAGATACTTAAAATTGTTCTCTTTTTCTTAATTAATTTTAGCAGGATTATGGCAAATATGTCCAATATTTCAGAGCCCTGTTTCTCCCACTTCTGTAGCTTTTTTATATTGGTCCGACTCCAACTTCCAGGATGCATTGGCTACAGCCTGTGGAGGCTGCCGGGAGTTGGGCGGAGAGGGGAAGGCTCCAATTAAAGGAGGCTCTATAGCTGCGCAGCCCCACATTCACTCCATCCGCTCCTCTGCTCAGGTTGGCTGATTTCTTTTGTTATCCAAAGGAACCGAGCACCTCTGAGGCTGCAATATGAGGCTACCTCTTAGGGAGGCTCACTGATAACTCCCACAGCTCTTGTGTTGCAGACTGAAGTGTTTTTCGAAGGCAGCTGAGTCACAATTGTTAATGTTCCCAGCACCACCCAAAGTTGAGTGTGTAAGTGTCTCTTTTCCTTCTGAACTTGGTATGGTGTAGTATAAGAGGCAAGGGAGCTACTGCAGAACCAGAAATGATATGATGAGAGGAACAAATAACTTGGACTCAAAACTTTTATCTGGAGGGCTATGTTGAGGACTAGGGTTTGTCAACCATGCCTCTCTAACCTGGGAGTACTCCAGGTATATTGAGATTCTGGCAATCACTCCCAGCTAGCATGGCCATTACTTTCAAAAGACACCAAGGGGGGAAAGGTTGGTCTGTGGGAGAAGGATCCACATGGAGAAAAAGAAGCTCCACCTTGAAAAGTTTACTTTCTGCCAAAGCCAGGGATGTAACAACTTCAAGCCTGATTCCAAAGAAAAGAAATTAAGTTGGTATAAAAGTGTTTAAGATCATGAGCTGAGTTTCTTCTTTATGGCTCTTTTGTCTGGCCATGATGATCCAAATTAATTATTGTGAATAATATCAGTATAAAGTACAGCATTACATTCATCGCCTCCAAGTGTTGTTATAATTAAGTCATTTACATTCCTATTTATGCTGGCATATGGATAGCAGTATAATAAAATGATTTGGATTACCTGTTTACATGTAACTATGTAAGTTATAGCATTTAATGTGGAAAATACTTCATGTAGTAGGCATATACAAGGAGAAAGTTACTGCTGCAGAGTTGAAGGAATCTGTGGGTTGTCTTCACCTTGTATCTGCTTTTCCAATTACAGGGAGAGCTTAATTAATTAAGGCCCAGGGGAACAAAGACACTCTCCCTGGATTTGCCCCTAGTCTGCAGTTTCCTGTTTCTGCAGTCATATGGTAGAACTGAGACATTTTGTAACTGCAAGCAACATGATAGTAGCTGTTGCTCTGCATCTTATAAACCCACTTTCCAGAGTAGACAAAGAAGCAATGACATATGTGGAGGCTTGGATTTTTGTAATAACTACCTTCTTGTGTATCAACAGTTTGAATTTTATTCTTTATAATATTGTGTCACAGAAAAATGGGCTAATAGTCCTGGTCATATCAATTCTCAGAAGCTTCTGCTACCATAAGTAGCAGCAGTTCTTATATCTTGATTGGTGGTGAAGAAGAAGAAAAGAATACTCCTGAATATTTTATGTATTTCAAATATATTTCAAATATATGTTTATAATTCCCACATTCATAAGCAAGCAACTTATTTTCAAGATTTGGGTTGTTCTTGGGACAGATCTGAATATAACCATGAGAAAAATAAGCTACATTATAGCAATAGCACTTATATACCGCTTCACAGTGCTTTACAGCCCTCTCTAAGTGGTTTACATTTTGCCCCCAACAATCTGGGTCCTCATTTTACCCACCTCGGAAGGATGGAAGGCTGAGTCAACCTTGAGCTGGTGAGAATCGAACTGCCCAACTGCTGGCAACCAGCAGTCAGCAGAAGTAGCCTGCAGAAGTAGCCTGCATTCTAACCACTGTGCCACCACGGCTCTTCTTATAATTTACATGCAAAATCTATTAATATGTAAAAATTTTCTCAAATTGAATTTGAATGTTGGTAACCTGGTAGAAAAGTCTTTGTTGATGTTTTGAGCCAAACATCATAAGACAACCTTCTTGTCTGGCAGTTATGGATGGAGGACGGGACAGAGTTATGCCCTGAAGCACTATGGTATGCAATGACTGTGTTTAACCAGCTTATTGAATTAATCCATCTAGGTTGCTCAATATATAAGGAATCAAGCTAATGAGATTTTGGTCAGAAAAAATAGAACCAATATTAACACTAAGTAAGCTTAGTATTTTGTGCAAATTCCAGTATTAGGTCATCTGACCAAATTAAGTGTGTTATGTGAACAGAGGCATTTGGCTGTTAGGACCACAAGTCTAACCCTATTCACAAGTATGGCATTGTGCATATTTGTTATTTAATCCAATGTGAGACTTTCAAGACTTCTTCTGATGAGATGGGAAAAAACATGTTTAAAGTTTTTGAAAATCAGGCTAGTTTACAAAACACAATACTAGGGGTAATTGAGTTGGTAAAATGTCTATAATACTTTGGGGTTTTTTATTCTAGTATGATGCCTTTCCTGGAACTACTCATCGTGTGCTTTCACATAAATAGCCTCTTTGAATTATCCTAGCAACTACAGTACATCATGTGAAAGGGGATAAAATGGCAAGAGGCTATAGTAGACTGCCAATCACTGATATTTGTAAATTATACTTAATGGCCATGTTTTGTGTGTGCTTTTTAATTATTTCATATGAATTTTGCTCTCTATTTTCTATCTTGTTTCTAAATAACTCAGATGAATCACTCTAAAAGCAGAATTTACTATAATATAAATTCAATTTATATTATAACAGCTTAGCTCCTGGAGTTGTGGGTGCACCATCACTGAGGTTTCCAAGAAAATATTGGACAACCGTTTGTCTGGGATGATATAAGGGCTTCTGCCATAGGCAGGGGGTTAGACCAGAAGATCTCCAAGGTCCCTTCCAACCCTAGGATTCTATGATTCAATTTAAGTTACATTTAGTTGTGTCCTGTCCCTTCTACTTCTTGTAAATCTACTTTAAAGGTGTGCTATTCAAACTTCAGAGACATTTATTGAATTACAAAAGAACACATACTCTGATGTATACAGTGATACCACTTCAGATATATTCTACATATAAAATCTAACCAAGAATTACAATAGTAGTATCCCAAAAGCAGAAGATGATGTTTCTCTGAACAACCTTTCGTGGCACATCAACTCTTACATTAATAGCTGCCATGTCAAACATAATATCTTGGAAATAAGAGCTTTTCTTTAGCTTTCTTTTTATTATTGAAAAAAATACAAAGGGGAGGATGGAAATTATAACAGCAGTGTCACAATACAAGCTTCACCCCTGTGTACATGTATTGTGATAACACATGCATATAAAAAAGGGGCAGAGCTCATGGCATATGTTAACAATGCATCCAACCTTGTAGACGCCTCCAATTACTGTACAACAAAGGTAGGAATGTCAGTTTAGATTCATGATGTCAACTGAATTAAGAACTTTTTAGCTATGCAACTTAATGTGCAATAAAATGCAACATTAGTTACTTTGTATTCCAGCTTTAGTGCGCCTACCAAACAAAACTCTCAAACCTACTTATATAAACAGTTGTGGAGTCCTGGGGGCTCTCCATGTAACATCAGTTTTAGTGAATGGGATTTCCTCACCCAGAGAACACCAAGGAGTTAACTGTTCAACACTGAGCTACATATATTCTCTTCTATTATTATTCAATTGTCATTCAATTTATAGTTTTTATTCTATTGTTACAGGGGACCATTCTTGCTAGCGGGATTATAATAGCAGGGAAAAGGCATTCAAACAATGGCATTTTCTCACTGACATAAATTGTGCAAATCTCTCTCTTTGCTGACATACCACCCAGTGGCATTTGAAATGTCATGAACTTGTGCAAACATCAGAGGCTGGAACTTAGTAATATTGCTAATAAGTGTCATAAAGTTATCTTGCTTCTGCCAAGCCCTGTATCACTTTAGGAATGTTTTTACCTGATTGTTGCAAAGTTGTTTTCCCCACTCTGGCTTTCTCCAGATATTTTAGAACTACAACTCCTACAACTCCCAATCCATTCCAAACATGAAAAGTGTCTTGTTGGAAAAGGTTATTTTAAATATGGAGCAATTCTCATTACATTAATCCATATGGCTTTCAAAATTAGTTATCTCTAAATCCGTTTCTCCTAAAGAACTTCAAAAAAGTTGTCCCGCTGCTATAGAAAAACCATTTGTAGTATCGTAAGGGGCACTCGCCAGGTATGATCCCTGAAGTCAGATGGACAAATAGCTAGCCTTTTCAATACATTCTAAAGAATATGCCTTCTTTGACATAATGCACTGTCCCAGTATCCTTTCTACAGAATTGATCTGTTCAGAGATAACAATGTCCTATTTTTTTCTAATTCACAGGGTTTCAGTTATGTTTATTTTGTAACAGAACAGAATAACAGAGTTGGAAAGGACCTTGAAGGTCTTCTAGTCCAACCCCCTGCTCAAGCAGGAAACCCTATAACATTTCAGACAAATAGTTGCCCAGTCTCTTCTTAAAAACCTCCAGTGTTGGAGCACCCACAACTTCTGGAGGCAAGTTGTTCCACTGTTTAATTGTGCCTTCCCCTAGATCAAGCATTATAATTTACCTCTTTGGGCTCAATAGCAAAAAGAACTCTATTCAAATGCATCTAACATTACTTTCCCCCCCTTTTTTGTGCCCTTTTTGATTGGTATATAAGATAAAGTAGCCGGTGTTTTATATAAAGTTCTTTCAAGATTAATTATCAGGGTAAGTTCAATCGAAAGAGATTACTTTTTCTATAAACTTGTTTAAAGTCCATTAGAAACCAGAGGTAGATAATTTTATCTTAATTCTAGAAGTATTTTGAATGACTCAAATATGATTTGAAAGCTATTCTATTTTATCACTCAAAGGTTTAAAGACAAGTGCACATAAGTAAACAGATTTTGGGGAAAAAATCAGAACAAGGGTGGAGCACTCTAGTCAGAAACCTAATTTAGGAAACATAAGATTCATAAATTGTTATGAAAGATACAGTAGATGCACAATTAGGCTTATTATCCAATTATGTTCATCTCCCATAATGGATAACATTACTGGAGTGGATTCTTTTCTCTCTGCAAATAAATAAAATCTAACATTTAAAATAAATTTAATACAGGATTATCAGTATCACTGGAAGTCTCACAGAAGATACAGCAACTCTGTTCTGTAGCTTCAGAATTTTACTGCAAATAATGTGCAGTGAGTACAGATTTATGGTGTTCACAGAGGAATTCAACCAGAAGAATGGGTGATAGTAATAAAAGTTAGAATAGAATAGAATAACAGAGTTGGAAGGGACCTTGGAGGTCTTCTAGTCCAACCCCCTGCTTAGGCAGGAAACCCTACACCACTTCAGACAAATGGTTATCCAACATCTTCTTAAAAACTTCATGTGTTGGAGCATTCACAACTTCTGGAGGCAAGTTGTTCCACTGATTAATTGTTCTGTCAGGAAATTTCTCCTTAGTTCTAAGTTGCTTCTCTCCTTGATTAGTTTCTTGTCCTACCCTCAGGTGCTTTGGAGAATAGCTTGACTCCCTCTTCTTTGTGGCAGCCCCTGAGATATTGGAACACTGTTATCATGTCACCCCTAGTCCTTCTTTTCATCAAACTAGACATACCCAATTATGGCAACAAAT
>QLTV01004104.1:139191-152632 GCA_003457575.1 Thermophis baileyi | reverse complement strand
TTCCCTTGTCCTCACTCAGTGCACAGAAATTAGAATAATCTGATATCATACATTTTTTTTAGAAATGATTTGGAAAATATTTGAACACCCTGTCTTAAAATATTTTATTCATCATGTTAAAATAAAATATTCCACAATGTTTTTTTTTCTTTTTTCAATTTTTCCAATTTTTTGGAAAAAAACAAAAAAGCCTTCAGGAAAAAAACGGAAAAAACCCGGGTTTTTTCGAATTTTTCCGGTTTTTTTCCGGGCCTTCACATCTCTATACTGGATGGCTAATTCCAGAACACAATGCTGTTGGCTCATTGCTTTGTCTCTCTCCAGTGTCTGCATGAAACTATTAAGAAATGTTTTGTTGCCTATTTTTTATTTAATGGGCTGGCAGTAGGAAGGATGAAAAAACTGCTGATATTCAAATCCATATAGCATTTGGCAAGATGATAAGCAAGGCAATACATGATGTTGAGTTGGTATAATAAGGATATTACTCTATTAGGTATATGGAGGTTTTTCTTATGATTGCATTATTTTTCTCAACAATTTAATGTTGCTTTTGGCAAAAGGTGTAGAAAAATACGAAGGTTTAATTATGATTATAGGAAGATGTCCAACCATTAATGCATTTAACCTTAGAAATACAACAGGGTTTGAAACAGCCTAAGATAGTGGGTGGGTGATGAGACTTTTGGTGATTTCCTCTTTCTCTTTATTGTAGCTGATGGTAATGTTGTTCTTTTAATATATGATAAAAATCAGTCAAACAGTAGAAGTAATATACTAATTTAAAATAATTTCTCAAAGTATTAGGAGTAAGTAGCTGAATCAATCAGATGCCACTTCTTTGAGCCATATCCACTAAGGCCACTAGATTGGAAGGAGTTAATTCTTTCCAGTAAGCTTGCAGGCTACTTGTCAATATAAATGTCATCTGAATTCAGCTTCCTGCTCCTTATACTTCAAGAAATTCCTTCTAAATAAGAATCTGAGGTTGAAATCTTGACCATCTGGGGTCCAGCAGCATGCTATTGCTCCCAATTTATAGGGATTGTTGTTTGAAGATTCTTCAGATTTAAGGGGCCTCAGGCTTAAACCCTGTAATGCAGGTTAGTGTCTAACTCAGTTTTCTTGATACTAACAAGCAACAATACTGTAAGTTTTATACTTTCAGCAAGTCCTGACTTTGCCTGGGTTAAAAGATAAGAGTTGAAATGTAGCTAGTACTCTGATGGATGACCATTCTCAGGGCTTCATATCAGATTATCACAATTAAACTCTTCCCAAGCTGGCCCAAGAAATTTAGCATAGTAGATTTATTGCAGAAAATTAAGAAGTCAATGCATACAGACCTGTCTGTAATAGCTATTCACAATCCTTCCTTCTATAGAAGTAAAAGTTTAAATCCCGGGTCTCTTCTTTCCACCTTTGTGAGTCAACAATCATGTTATTGCTCATTTCTTTTTCTTTGAGGGTTTCTACTATGTATCCTTTACAAAATGGCTTGATTTGGTGTGAGAATTAGAGATTCCATCCTTAGCTTCAACCTTTATTCAGAGAATTCCAGAGACATAGGGTAGACGGGGAAGTAAAAAGCAGCAAAGAGGAGGAAGAAAAATGGCATTGAATATACTTCATGAACAGCTCCTCCTTAATAAACTCAGAGAAAATAATCACATCACATTAAATCATTATGGTTAAAAAAAAGGGCAAACTTTCTGTTCCATAAAGCCACCTCCCAGCAATCAATAAATCATGAAGGCCTGTTGGATCAAGGACAGTTTTATGTAATCAAACCTTCCTAGAGAAGTGGACAGACTGGATTTCTTTCTCTTGCTTCAGAGACTGGAACTACCGGTATACACAGTCCAAATGAAGTTCAGAGATTTTTTTATATTAGCTATAACCTCTGTAGAAATTCTTAACACTCTTAATATCTGACATGGAATTCCAAAAATGCCTCTTTTGCTTCCATATCTCTAACTTGAAAAAAAAAAGTACTATACCACTAGTTCAGTTTAGACTTTCTAATTGCCCAATAACCTAAATGGGGAAAAAACTCCCCTCATGGATTCAACAGTGACTGATCCCGAATCTCCTTGGCTAGCAGGCTCCTACAAATCTTTGTCACTGCTTTCTGGGAATATTGCCATTTGGGAGATGTCTATGGAGATTCTCAGTCATCCAGATCATGGTTGTCACAAAGGTGCTTTTTCAAAGGCACAGTCCAGTTGTCTTTGAAAAAGCACCTTTGGGACATGCCAGTTGGAAAAGGAATTTTGCATTTCTGTGCTGTGTTATCCAATTTGATATCCTTCTGTTCCAGGAAATATGGTGAGTCAATGACTTGCATATTGAGAGCTAGATATCCCTGAAACTTCCAGCGGTACCCAGAATGGGTCAAGGAAGACACTGCAAGATTAAGTATCCGTGTCTCAGCCTTAGCATCAAGATAATTAGGCTCCGTAAGGATCTTTGCCTTGCTTCCATCTCAACTTTCCTAATCAGAATTTCCTGCTGATAACTCTTTATATTCCTCCCTCTGTCTCTTATCCCGATATTCCAGAAATCTGGTCAATAGCAGAAGTCTATAGCATCAGGCTAGAAACAAGGAGACCATGAGTTCTAATCTGGCCTTAGGCACAAAGCCAGCTGGATGACCTTGGGCTCATCTCTTTCTCTCAGCTCTTGGAAGGAGGCAATGCCAAGCCAACTCTAAAAAATACTTCGGGGACTTGTCCAGGCAGTGTCTGAGAATTGGACCAACTCCATTGTGTGCTCCTTTGGACTCCCCACTCAAGGCCCTTTTTCAGAAGACCAAGAGAACAGGGGCCCACCTCATCTCCAGGGGAAGAATATTCCATAGGGCATAGGCAGAGAAAGCTTTCTTCCTAGACCCCGCCAGTCGGAATTCTTTAATTGATGGGGTCTGCAACATACCTTCCCCGCCTGACTGGGTGGGCCGGGCCAATGTGATGGGGCAAAGCCGGTTCTGTAGGTAGCCTGGCCCTTGCGATGTAGGGCTTTATAAGTCATAACTAGCAGCTTAAACTGGACCCAGAAGCAAACTGGTGCAGTTCCCAGAGCAGAGGTATTACATGTGCCCTTCTTTTGGTACCCAAAAGAGCTCACACAGTTGCACTTTGCACTAGTTGAATCTTCCAGATACTTTTCAATATATACTAAGCTATTGAACGTAGGGATAGTTTCTGGAGTGAGAAAGATTTATTGCCATAGCTGTATGAAATCTGTCATACATTGTTGTGTTCATGAAGTAATCCATAATTGAATTTCACTCAAAATCTAAAGATAAAAATAGATCTTATCAATACTGTAGTTAATATTTCCCATAACTTAGAATGCCATCCATGGAGAACAATAGAAATTTGGGTTGTTGTTTTTCATTTTCTTTCACTTGAGGAATTTTCTTCATATTGAATGAAATGCACTCAACTACTTCTAACCCATAACACCCAGAAAATGTTCATAGGATCAATCATCAACAAGCAGTCAATATCTTACAATATCTAGCTGTCCTTCAAAACTCTTTATGGGTATATCATATTGACTTGTATTACTGCTGATAAAATTATTTTAAGGAGTGTGTTTATTCATTGCTTGAACCAAGAAAGATAATTTACTGCAGAGCTTTATTTATTTGATGGTTTGCCAATGTATGACTCAGTACACTAATTGCAATATATACTAGAATATGGTTTTAACTCAAAGAGGATATTAAAAACTTGGCTTATCTCTTCTAATAACAGAGTTTAACTGCATTGGCAGAAGGATAGTGAATAATCTACTCAAATTAAAATAATAGAATTCTTTACTGTAAAACCATTAACAAATTATTCCTCTGTTGTTGCGAGCTCAGTTACACAAATCTATTTTGGATGGTGAAGTCCTTGGTATTCTCTGAGTTTGATTGTTTGCTTTCAGGTATTTCATTAGCCAACTGGGAAAAATCATCAATGTGAAACAGAGTGGGGTTCCCCCCCCCCAAGTTTATATACAGCAGTTTGCCCTGCCAATATATGCAATGTTTTGGAAGTTCCTTGATTAGGGTATTGTTTTCCGCTTAATTGTCTGCTTATCTGGTGTTGGCTGCTGTAAAGGATGTGTTTTGGTCTTTTTGATTCCTTCTTAGGTTTTTTATAGTCTCTCTTGGATGGATGGAATGAATGGAATCTGTTTGTAATTAGATTCAACATGTATTTTTATAGACAAACATACTGAGCCCCACCTATAAATTAGACGAACAACTGCTGAAAGAACTTGATTTTGAGGTAATACTGCAGAGAAACACTTTGAATAGCTTTCAAAACCACAATACTAGACTTCCTGTCTGAAAACCAAGAGTTGTGTTTACCACTGATTTCTCACAATATAAGCTGGCAGCAGTTCAGTTTATGTGAATTAGCATTGGCTTGGAATACTGTACTGAAATCCCTCTGATAAATATATTTTCATCAGAATTAAACTGCTGCTAGCTACATTGACTGATTTAACCTCAGGAAGTCTGGAAACAAACACAGTTTATCAAACTTCTAAGTGACTGGGTTCACAATTTCTTCACAGTCCTTAAGCAGCCTATCACAAATCCAGTTGGTTTAATTATAGCTGAAGAAGGTCCAGTCCTAGACTGTTGTTGTATGGGATATCTTAGGGCTTGATTCTCTCTCCTGTTTAACATTTATATGAGGCCATTGGATGATGTCCATAAGCATGGAGTTGGCAATTATACACCTCTTCCCATCTGTACCTGAGTTGCCAATTATACATCTCAGCCCCTGACTGCTCAAGTGTTCTGGCTCAGTGTCAGATGAGATGGAAGGAACAGACATAGACTGAAACCTAGCAAGACTGGTTGTGAATATTAAAGCATCCTAGAACTGGAACAGTGTCTCTCAACCTTGGCAACTAGAAGATGTGTGGACTTCAACTCCCAGAATTCCAAGGCAGCAAGGGGAATTTAACATTCAGACCTAATGGTATAGTGCCGTGATGGCGAACCTATGGCACGCGTGCCACAGGTGGCATGCGGAGCCATATCTGCGGGCACGCGAGCCATTGCCCTAGCTCAGCTCCAGTGCGCATGCGCGTGCCGGCCAGCTGATTTTTGGCTGGCCCCACCCACGCCACCCCTCCCAGGAGTCTCCACGTGGCCCGTTTTGGATGCCAGGTAAGTAGACAGCTCGCGTGGAGGCTCTGGGAGGGCGTTTGCGGCCTCCGGGGGGCCTCCGGGGGGCAGGGGAGGCCGTTTTCACCCTCCCCAGGCTCCAGGAAAGCCTCTGGAGCCTGGGGAGGGCGAGAAACGGGCCTACCGGAAGTCTGGAAACAGGCTGTTTCTGGCCTCTGGAGGCTTCAGGGAGACCTGCTAGGCCCAAAATGGGGCGCGTGGGGGTCGTGCACGCATGTGCAGGGCAGCGTGGGGGGGGTTGTGCATGCATGCGCAGGGGGCGGGGCACAGGGGGCATTGAATTATGGGTGTGGGCACACGCATGCTATCGCACGTACACGCACGCTTTCAGCATCCGAGGAAAAAAAGGTTCGCCATCACTGGTATAGTGGGTCCTCCTAGGGCAGTGTGATGGCTTGGCGGTTAAGATGCTGGGCTTGTCGGCTGGAAAGCCAGCAGCCCAGGTTCGAGACCCAAGTGCCACGCAACGGGGTGACCTCCCGTCCTCACCCTAACTCCTGCCAATCTAGCAGTTCAAAAGCATGCAAATGAGAGTAGATAAATAGGTACTACTTTTATGGGAAGGTAACAGTGCTCTGGGATGTCATGCTGGCCACATGACTGCAGAAATGTCTTCAGAGAACGCTGGCTTAATTGCCTTGAAACGGAGAAGAGCACCACCCCCTGTAGTTGGTATTGACTAGCGGAGTAAAATCTGCAGGGACTCCTTTTTTTACCTAGATTGACAAGTCTTTCTTGATAGTAGCTAGCAGCCATGGCTCAGAGGGCTTCTGCGCAACTCTATGTTATGCACCAATTGTACCCATTCCTGGATTAACAGAATCTACACATAATTGCTCATGCCTTGGTCACTTCTCATCTGTATTACTACAGTGCACTTTATATGGGGCTACCCTCAGAAACTATACTTGTTTCAGAATATAGCAGTGCAGGTGGTTATGGGGATACCTGAATATGTCCATGTAACACCTCTTCTTATGAGCTGTTCCGGTCACCAGTACAATTCAAGGTGCTTTAAAACCTTCCAGGGCCTGGTTATTTGTGGAACTGCCCGTCTCCAAATAACTCTACCAATAGAAGATCTAGCTAGATCCATCTCTCAAACAAAGTTATCTCAGGACCCAGGAAATGTGCCTTCTCTGTCACTTCCTATAAAATATTATCTCTCCCAAGATCCATATGGCTCTAGCCTTATCTTGCTTTTGTGAGGTTTTGAAGACCAAATCCCCACCCCAAAGCATTGGGTCAAGAGGATTTATGAGCCTGACCACTCTGATTGTTCTGGTTGTTGAATTTGCCTCTGGTGGAATATATTTTATGGTGTATTACATTTTAGGTTTTTAAACTTTATGTTGTTTTCATTACCCTGAGTAATTTTTCAGAGGATAGCTATATTAACTTACTAAATAAATAAAATCAGGTATTTTCTTAACATTTATACTTTATTGATATAACTAATTCAATTAAAACTTTTATAATTAGTTTATCAAAGTATAAAATAACTTCCTCTCTTATTTTTCCATTTTTTTCTTTGTATTTTATACTTTGATAAACTAATAAAAAAGTTTGAATTGATATAGCTAATTAATTTCAGAACATTTGTTCCCAAAGATAACAATTGCATTTCCTTCCCATGTTCTCTGCTTAACACCGGGCACAAATAATAACTGCAAAGATGTTGGAAATGTGCAAGTAATGTCTATGTAAACTTCAGAAACCAAGAAGTATGGTGGGAGGAGTAATTATTGCAAGTAGCTTGAAAAACCAAATGTAATGGAGAAGGTATAATTTCTGATTTGGAAGGATTGTCAGACAGAAAAAGATGCACATTTATTATCTCTCCGATTGACAGGAAAAGCACAGCCGTAGATTGTAACTGAATATGTGGAGAAATGTGTTAGCATTTCAACCCCTAGCCAATCCTGAGTCTTCCGACTCTAGCATTATATGATATCCAGTAGGTAGTATTAGAAGAGCAGGGCATGGTGAAGACGCTCGCCTCCCACTTGGAAGGTTGAAAGTTCAATCCTAGATAGTTTGCCCCCTAGGAGAGATAATTTCTCTCCTAGGGGGCAAAGAAAAAATATCTGCTGCAAACTTCCCATAGGCATCCAGCCAGTAAACAGCTCCATCCAGTCGCCCTGATTCTATCCCGAATAGGGAATGCAGGATCATAAAAAGGGAGTTTAGTAGGCAGGATTAGATTAAAAGAATTGTGAGTTGAGTGGACTGGTAATTTGAAATCTCATTAGCAGAGCTGTTTTTCCAAGAGTCCCTCAATAAAATATGCTTATGAATGGTTGCCTGGCCAGACTAAATTTCCTGACATACTCTTCTTTGTAAAGCTGAGACCTCCTATCAAGGCTTTTTCTCTTCAGAGCAGCTTTAGATTTTAGAGCTTGCCAGGGTATGACAATCTCTAGGAACTCAATATTTCAAAGCTAGCAGCAGAAAAGGCAAAGACCAGGCTTAGATAAATAATCTGTTTTGTGGATGCAAGAAGCTCTTGATTTTTTGAAGCCTTTGTTAGCATTTTCTCTATAGTTTTCTTGACACTTCTGTAATATTAAACTGCCTGACAAGGCTGTCAATAAAATCTCATTATTTGACTTGAATCATTTTTACATTTCCTGATTTCTTTATCAATTGTACCTTTTATATTAACAAAGATAAATGTTACAATTTACAATCAACTGCTGTTGAACTTTTGGGACCTGATTTACCTCCAGTACAGATATGTTGGCAATACAGTTAGTGTCTGACTCAAGCATTATTGTGTTGTGTAAGGACATTGAGAAATGTTTATAATATCTTCTTAATTTTTTTTCCAGATGACATGGTGAGAACTGAATGCTTGCAGATTCACTAGCTTCTATCACATTCTTTCCAAAGTGTCTGTTGTCATGAGGTGTTCCTTGAAACGATTGCTTGCAACAGCCTTTTTTCTCTTTGTGTTCCTACTCATCATGGATCTGGCTTTTTGGCACCATGAAGATCTTGTGATGGTAAGTGTAACAACAAATTTGCTGAGAGAGAAAGAGAGAGACAGAGAGAGAAAATAACACACATGTTGTTGAGTTCTTGCTTTATTAGAAGTCCCAAAATTGCTTCATAAATTTTGAGTATTTTCAAGAAACTGTTTTAACTAAATTATGTTCTCTCTTGGATGCAAGTTCTCTCTTTATTTTCATGCTGATTTGTCCACTGTTTTATAGTAAACATGAGGATAGAGATAAGCAGCCTAGAAATTAGCAGCCCCTTGTTAAAACGTTTTTGGCAGAAAATCAAGCAGAATGTCAGTGCTGATATGTACAGAGAAATGATGATGGAATTGACAATTTGCTACCTAGTTTTCTCCCGACACTGTCTGAGGTAAGGAAAGCACAGTGTAGTGCTGTCCTGTTTTTTGAAAGAACTGGTGTTCCATCCAGGTTGTGGCCTCTATGGGAAGACAGGCCTCTGTCCATTTCTTCAAAGGTCATACGTACTATACATCTGTACCATTCAATTTTTATTTAATCTGTTAACTCTTAAAAAAACATTTACACTAAGTATGCATTATTATTACTCTAAAATGCAATCTTTTAATTAAAACGTGTGTCACAAAAATTGTGTGTATGCCTTCAAGTCAGGTTTTTACACCTGAGAACTGCATGGACAAGTTCCAGCAGTTTTCTTGGCTAGATATTTTCAGAAGTAGTTTACCATTGCCTGCTTTCTAGGGCTGAGGGAGAGTGACTGGCTGACTTTGTTCCTAAGATGGGACTAGAACTCAGGGCCTACCAGCTTCTAGCCTGATGCCGTAGCCACTACAACAAACCAGTTCTACAAAACTTGGGAATGCAAAAATTAAATCAGCATCTTAGTCTAGAAAGTACAGATCTAGTTGGTACTCTTAAAAATATGAATTGAATGAAATTCTAAGGCACATCTACATGGCAAGAGTTTTTAGACCCAGAGGTTGAAACAGTGGCATATATAGGGACCTCTGCTTCAAAATTAAAATGTATTTCCAGTTCCTAAGAAGAGTATTCTTACTTCAGATACCAGACTTGCCTGATAAAGGAGACTTTTTGTTATATAGCTGCCAAACTAATATTTTATTGGCATACATGGAAGAAGAGTTATCTGTATTCAATGGGATGGAAAGCAGATTTCCTTTTCCTAAAATGAAGCACTCCTGCAGAATGCAACAAAAGGCATCATTACGGTGCCTATGACATCCTATTAATCTTGACTCACCGTTTCAGGACTTGCAGGTATTGGGAATACACAGAAAGAAGGGGAACATTGGCCTGTAGTTTTATTTGTAAGATAAATGGGGAGGTGCCAACATGGAATCTTCAACTAATAAAGATCTGTCCTCCTTTAGCCTTATTTTAGATCATTATTTTCTCCCTCAACCCAGGCAGAAATGAATGCACAGAAAATTTTGATTGGCACCAGGTATAGCCCCATCCCACAAATAAAAAGCAGAAGCAGCAGACATAAGTCTGGTCCTTGATGTTCAGAGTCAACCAATGCCCTTGTTCTCCAGATATTTGTAATCAGATGAGATACATTTAGGCAAGAAAAATCAAATGCACAGGTATAGTATAGGTGGTTCCTGGCTCAATAGTACTAATTGTGAGATGGATCTTGGAGTCCCAGAGATGGATCTTGGAGTCCCCTTAAATATGAGCCAACAGCGTGCTGCAGCTGCCAAAAAAAGAATGTGGTCCTAGGCTGTATTAACAGAAGGATAGAATCAAGATCACACAAAGTGTTAATACCATTTTATAATGCCTTGGTAAGACCACACTTGAAATATTGCATCCAGCTTTGGTCGCCACGTTGTAAAAAAGATATTGAGACGCTAGAAAAGAGTGCAGAGAAGAGCAACAAAGATGGTTAGGGGATTGGAGGCTAAAACATATAAAGAATGATTGCTGGAATTCGGTATGTCTACTCTAATGAAAAGAAGGACTAGGAGACATGATACCAATGTCTAAGGAGTTGCCACAAAGAAGAGGGAGTCAAGCTATTCTCCAAAGCACCCGAAGGCAGGACAAGGAAGCAATGGATGGAAACTAATCAAGGAAAGAAGCAACCTAGAAGAAATTTCCTGACCGTTAGAACAATTAATCAGTGGAACAACTTGCCCCCAGAAGTTGTGGATGCTCCAACATTGGAAGTTTTGGACAACCATTTGTCTGAAATGGTATAGGGTTTCCTGCCTGAACAGGGGGTTGGACTAGAAGACCTCCAAAGTTCCTTCCAACTCTGTTGTTCTATTATTCTGAGTTTCCATTTCTTAAAAAAAAAGGGGTTATTAAACTTTGGAAGTTCAAAGACAGTTTTTGTGTTTTAGTTTGAGTTGGCCAAATCCAAATGCATTGTTGGATTCAAGTTCCTGCTTTACTGAAATAATTTCATAGCCATAGAAATCTACTGCACTGATTTGGTGAAAGTTTACTATTATTGTCTATTTCTGTACAGAATGATGTTCAGAAGTGGGCTCAAACAGTGGGTCTGCACCATATTGCGACTGACTGGACCGTTCATAGCCTCCGAATGTTTATCAATGCCACCAACACGCTGAATATCTCTTATGACTACCTTGCTGGGTTGCCTCCCCTCCAGAAAAGTAAGTACCAGCAAAAGGCAAATCAAATACAGGTAATTCTTGACTTATGACCACAAGCAGGACCAGAATTTCCATCGTAAGGTAGTGCAGTCATAAAAGGAGTCATCACATGACCAGACCAAATTTTATAATCATTTTTATTTACCACAGGCATTTAAGTGAGTCAGCATGGATATTAAGCAAATTACCCAGTCGTTAAGCGAATTCTGCTTCTCCGGTTGACTTTCCTTACGGGAAGCCAGCTGGAAAGGTTACAAATAGCAATCATGTCGCTGCGACCATAGTAAGTGCAAGCTGGTTACCAAGAGCCTGAGTTGCGATCATGTGGTGGTACAACAGTTGTAACTTCGAGGACTAGCTCCAAAGATAAGTGGGATTCATTTTAGGACATCAAAACAAGCAGGCCTTTGTGGTGGCTAAGATTTTTAAAGCAAAAATAAAGCTCTGTTCCTACCTTTAGTCAAAAGAGAGCAGCAATATTCATGCCAATTTATCTCTATAGATAGGACAACTATGCAGTTTTTGTCTGCTCAGTGGAAGCCTCATGCTGCCACCCGGTGGGTAATAGAGCTGGTAGAGCAGAATGTATAATGGCAGATCTTCCTCCTTCATTCCTATTTCCAAGTAGAGAAGGAATAAGGCCGTTGCTATTGCTCAGGCTCTCTTATTCTCAAGAGGATGCGGTAGGCTGGTGCGTCTCATTTCCAGCTCAATGGTTCATTCGGTATTTTGTCTCCCCTCTCCTTTAGCAATCAGAATTTTTGGTTATAGTTAAGGAGAGGAAAGGATGCAAGCAGAGGAATAGGCATGTACTAAAAGTTTTATGTATCCTTTTTTGTGTGATGCCTTTGAGTCAGTTTTGACTCTTGAAGTCTGCCTGGACAACTCCCTGCAGTTTTCTTGGCAATATTTTTGGAAATGTTTGCCATTGCTTCCTTCATAGGGCTGAGAGAAATTAAGTAGCCCCAAAGTCACCCAGCTGGCTTTGTACCTAAGGCAAGATTACAACCCACAGTCTCTGGTTTCTAGCCTAGTGCCTTGACCACTACACCAAACTGCCTTTTATATCTTTCCTACTGCCTAAAAAATATAAAAAGAAGAGTGTCTGATTTAAGAGGGATCAGGTGTACCTCTGGATTGGGTGTGGGCACCTGGCCAAATATGCCTTTATGAAGTCATTGCCACCTGCACTGCTTCTTCTTCCTAGCGTATTCCCGCAAGTGCAGGGTCTCCTTTTCGGATCATTGAATGCCACTTTGCACGGTCAGCTGCATCTCCAGGGCGCAGGCCCGTAGCTTGCATATCTTTGTTGATGGTGTCTTGCCATCTCCGTTTTGGGCACCTGTGAGGTTGCCAGCCATTAACTTCTGGTTGGTAGGCAGTCTTGGCAACGGTGGAAGGCGCTGCTCTCAGGACATGTCCATACCAGCGGAGCCAGCCTTCTCTCATCTTCTCTGTCGAATGGTGTCATTTGTGATGTCATCACAAATAATGCACTGCACTGCACTGCACCTGCACTGCACCTGCACTGCTGATGGAAATGAGAAATATGCAGCTATTGGTGTTTGGTCAGCTTCATCCTCCCCCATGTTTCTGCTCCTTGCTTTATTGTACTTTTATCGTGGAGAGCCATTTTCCCCTTCTCTTTGTTTCTGATTTGACTTTGCCAGCAAACCAATAGCTGCATATTGTAAACTCGATGAAATTTTTCAAGGCGTCTTAAGGAAATGCATTGATGTTCCAGGTAGCTATAGTTTTTTCTTGGAATATTTAAAGAAGATAAAAACAAAATTTGACCTACCATGTTTGAAATTAACAGATTTATTACATTGCAGGATTCTTGTTTCTGTTAAGTGGCCCAGGCTTTCCAATCAGGCTCCATGTATAGATAATAGGAGTTCAATTTCCACAGTCCCATAACGAGCATGTTGGAAAGGCTGATTTAGAGAATTACATTCATTTAGCAATGCATGAAAGTGATATAAGAACACAGAACATAATAAAACCTCTGCTGCATAAGATAGTAACTCTTTTTGAAAACATACATGAAGGCAGTTATCTCTCCTTTTCTATTTATTGCCTCTACACCTGGACATGGAATTTGTCTAAATATGTAAAATCCCTAAAACCAGAGTTGCTACCATGTTTCCCCGAAAATAAGACAGGGGCTTATATTTTTTTGACCCCCGAAATATGGCCTCGGCCTTATTATCGGGGGGGGGGCTTATTATTTTGGGGGTGCAGTAGGCGGTGAGCGTGGGACTGCATGTCCCATCGCCGCTGCCTCCCCTCCCTGTTCTTGGCGCCGGCCGAGCGGCTGGCCCACCGCTGCCTCATGGAGCAGGACTCTGCAAGGCTTGTTGTGCCGTTGCATGCACGAACTGCAGGACTGCTTCCCATCGCCGCTGCCTCCCCTCCCTGTTCTTGGCGCCGGCCGAGCGGCTGGCCCACCGCCTCGTGGAGCAGGACTCTGCAAGGCTTCTGCCGTTGCATGCACGAACTGCATGCAATGGCACAACAAGCCTTGCAGAGTCCTGCTCCACGAGGCGGTGGCGGTGGTGTGACAGAGACTCATTTTTGGCAGGTGGGACGTGTTGGGCCGCGAGACGCGCGTCGTA
>QLTV01004104.1:106624-135888 GCA_003457575.1 Thermophis baileyi | reverse complement strand
TGGGAAGCAGTGGGCGCGAAAGTAGAGTTAGGTCAGCGGCGCGCCTCGCAACCCACTCCTTTCTGTGGATTGCGAGGCGCGTCGCTGGCCTGCTGTCCATTTTGCCGCGGGAAGCAGTGGGGCGCGAAATTAGAGTTAGGCCAGCGGCGTGCCTCGCGACCCACTCCTTTCCGTGGATCGCCTGCCTCTCATTTTGTGCGGCCATCAGCCCTACCGGTACCGGTAGGTACGGTAAGGGCGTGTAGCATGCCCTCCCTTCATCCTCCCCTACTCACCTCGTGTAAAGCAACACCTCGTAGGTATAAAGCAGCACCTCGTGTAAAGCAACCAGTGTGAATGGCGGGGAGTAAATGGCGGGGACCGGCTGCGCATGCGTTAAAAAAGGTGGGGGGAGGCGGCCTTATTTTCGGGGCGGGGCTTATTTCAACGCATGTCCCGAAAAGCCCTGTTGGCCTTATTATCGGGACATGTCTTATTTTCGGGGAAACACGGTATTGTCTCTTGTAATAATTTCCATCAGTGCAAAATTACTTGTTTATTCTAAACCTAGTGACAATTGTTTTTTTAATTAGTGCCCTGGGTTTCTTGTTGATTGATGCATATATCAGCTACATAAGGCTGCAAATATACAGAACAAATAGGTACGTGACTTGACATCCTGGGTAGCAGGGTTCAAACTTACAAGGTGCATACATTTTTTCTTTTCACTGCAGAGTTTCTGACATTAGGACTCTGTTCTGTCCAGCGGATGAGACAGGACTATCTCCTGGATACCCTGACATCCATCTTTGAACAATCTTCTGAAGAAGAGCTGAAGGAAATGGTGGTAGTGGTACATTTAACAGATCCAGACCGTATGTGGAATTCTCAAATGGCGTTGAAAATTGCCAGAAGGTTTCCTGATCAGCTCCATCAGAGAAACCTAGTAGTTATCCACACACCTCTTGAGTATTACCCTACCTTGGAAGGCCTAAAAAGGAATTTTAATGATCCTGAGGATCGGGTGCGCTTTCGATCAAAACAGAATGTTGATTATGCTTACCTCATGAACTTTGCATCCAACCTCTCCACCTACTACCTCATGATTGAGGATGATGTCCGTTGCACCAAACATTTCCTCACAGTAATCAAAAGAAATCTGGCATCCCAGGAGGGCACCTCTTGGGTCACTCTGGAATTTTCCAAACTTGGTTACATTGCCAAGCTCTACCGTTCTACTGACATCCCCCGGCTTGCTCGATTCCTCATGCTCTTTTACCAAGAGATGCCTTGTGATTGGCTTTTTGTGCATTTCCGTCTCCTGCTTACACAAAAGGAAGAAATTCGTTTCAGGCAATCCCTTTTCCAGCACGTTGGTCACTATTCCTCCTTCCAGGGCACACTAAACAAACTGAAAGATGAAGACTTTGAAGAGGATTTCTCTAAGATCCCTGACAATCCCCCAGCAGATATAATAACCGATATTGCAACATTTCGGGGTTATGTACCCAGTAAGGCTTACAGTAGTGTGATAGGCTACTTTTGGGGTAAGGCCCCTTCTGTTGGCAACTCCTTCACACTTATCTTTAAACAGGCTGCCCCCATCTTCCGCATCCAGATCCATACAGGCTCTCAGGAGTTCCCAGATAGCTATCTTCATGAAGGGCTTGTAGCATTGGGCACTCATAAATTGCATACATCAAGACCAAGGTGTGCTAACTATATCACCATTGGGCACTTTGCCAAAGGAAATTTTGACAAGCAGAACCTGGAGAATAGTACCACCTCTGACCCTGATTGTGTGCACATTTTGGTAACTAACACTCAGTCTGAGTCGTTGATCATAAATAACATAAGCATCTGGATAAAGCCTAAAGCCTGACTCCATTTGAATGATCAGGATCTCTCGCAGTATAAGACCATTGCTTGCAGACAGATCCTTTCTGGATACAAGAATCCAAGATGCAGTGGAAGAAATCAATTCTGTGTTCTCAGTCCTAATGATATATTTGTGATCTATTATCTTACAGCATAAGAGCCCACTAACAATGTTCTTCAAAAGATGGCTACAACTTACATTGTCTTCTGCTTGTCAGAGACCCTCCTTTCCAATTGAGTGTTTCCAGGATTATTTTGTATCAATCTCTTTATCCCCACAACAAGAGAGGTTTGTAGCTCTATATGAAAAAACAGTAAGATAGGACCCGATCCATGGCCTGTTAGGAACCGGACTGCATAGCTGGAGTGAGCAATGAGTGAAAGTGAAACTGCACTTGCGTGGGATCTAGTTTGTGTTCTCCATCTCCCCACCCCTCCCGGTTCTTGGAAAAATTGTCTTCCACAAAATTGGTCCCTGGTGCCAAAAAGGTTGGGGACCACTGATAGGAAGCTGAAATAACCTCAGCTGGTAGTATTAGGAAACAACTGTTTCAAAAACAACTTCCTGTGTTTCTGCTATTCAAGCTTAGTATCTTTAAATGAGTTTGGAAAGATGAAGGTGATGCGATAAAAGTTCCTTGAAGCATAATGTGTAACTTTAGATCTGTTAACTTCTAAATCAAACTCAAGCAGGGGTGGGTTCTGGATTTTTCTACTGCCGGTTCGCTCAGGGATGCGCCGGGCAGGGGCGCGTGCACTGTGCAGGCGGTTTGCGCGCACGCGCGCGCACACACATGTGCAGTACTAAAAAAAGGCTTCTGCGCATGCGCAGAAGCAAAAAAGATGGCACCGCCTATGGCGCTGCCGAGAGAACCGGCTCGAGGGCGTGGCAGGCCTGTCGCTGCCGGTTCCAGCGAACCAGGCCGCCAAGTTACTAACGGTTCTATAGAACCGGTCCAAACCAGTAGGAACCCACCTCTGAACTCAAGGATGGGCTCTTTGGCTTCAGAGATAGCTTGTTCTAGCTCCATCACTGTTAGTACTTGAATTGAGAAGCATAAAGAAAAATTATTGTGTTTGTGTGCGAGGGTTTTCAGTAAGGATTTAAATATATCTATAGGAGTAAGTAGGGCCAATGAGTCACTTCTGTAGTTTTCATCCTTGCAACACGGCCTTGCAAATGACAGGACAATAAGTGATTCAGGTGAGTAACTAACTGTTCACAGTTAGATGAAGTAATTTTTACAGAAGTGCAATCTTTTTTCTAAAACCATAGGAACAATATTTTGTACATCAGCAATGCTGAAGAAATATTTTTAGATATTTTTCTTAACAAAATGTGTCCAGTCACATATTTAATAAATCTAATTTACAATTATGATTGCATAATATTTTACATAAAATGCTGACTGATGAATGTAATTTAAACAGCTGTCCCATAATCTAATATAGCTTTTCCCAACCTTGGTCCTCCAGAACTCATATCATTCTGCAGAAGGAATAGCCTTAAAGATAGGAGGAAGAACTGCTACCAAGACAATAGTCAGATAAAAAAAGGCCTGAACCTCAGTCAAGAAAGTAACTTGAGAAAATATCTCGCACAAGCCCTTCTCTAGGTCACATAGTGATAGATGGAGGGAGAATGATGCACATTCAGACTTGCAAGATTCTGTTGTTATACCTTTACAATAAAATAATACTGACCTATATGGTATTTCTGAAAAGAGAGGGCTTTGAAGTTTAATATATTTGGCGGGGGGGGGGTTAACAGTTAACAGCTTTTTTACAGTGAACTGGTATTTAGTCGATTTGATAATAGATTTGTATATTTGAGATACTTGTTAAGAGAATGTGATGTAAAATAGTAATATACAATATACAAGTACGGTATAGATGAAAAACGTATAACCATTTGTAGACCCACAGTGCAAGGAATTGAACTTATTCGATGTGTGTGAGATACAAGCTGTTAACTGTTAATGCCCCAAAATATATTAAACTTCAAAGCTCTCTGTTAATAGTCCCTTATTATATTTAACTTGCAGAAACTCCACAAATGGCTTCCAAACTTATCCAAACCATTGTCTCTAATCAACACAGTTAATTTTGCCCTCTCTGCCAATTCCGGCAGTTTCAAAATCCATTTGTCCAGTGTCGGCACATTCCTTTTTCTTTCCAATATTTGGCACACACAATCCTTGCAGCTGACACCGTATATAAAAATAACTAGGGTGGAGGTCATATGTTTACTGTTAATTTTATGTTTGTTGCATAAACCTTTTTTCCATTTTCATTTTTCTGTATCTTGTTTGTAATTCTTGCTTTGTTGTTTTCCTTTATTCGGTATTTGTATTTTATTTTTGTGAAAATTATTTTTTTTTTTAGAAAAAAGAACTGTAAAAGGTGTTTCAAATCAGCATAAGCTGTGACATTGTCACCTGGAATGCAAATTTACTCTGTGGCCCAAGCCCAAAGCGAAGCAGCTGTTTACAGCAGAGTCAACTGACCCAACCTTAAGTGGTAGTTATACTTCTGAGCACTTTCAACTCTCCGTTTTATTCAGCTTTTCTAATTTTCTTTAAACAAACACATTGGGAACCATTTAACAACAGTTCTGATTTCTCCATAATAATTACAAAATCCTCATGGATAGTTTGCATCCATATTTTTAAAAACTATTGAAGATTTACAGGAAATCATTATACACTGAATTGATTGCCATTTTAACATATATTCTGAATTTTAATTCTGGATTCCTTTTTTATTATGTGATTTTGTTCTCTATACTCTGTTCTCAGGCATATTTGAATCAAAATATAACTAAATATTTATACAGATTATGTTACATGGTAATGTAATGTAACATGGTACATGTTAGCTATTTAAAGTGTAATTTATTATAAAATGTAGCTAATCCTAATATGAGTAACTATGGAACCCCCTTTGGTTAAGTTATACTGTCTATTCTGAATTTTTGTTTTTTTGGCTTGCTTAATATAAACCAAAACTTTCTAATCTACTGGAATAAGGTGACATTCTCTAAATCTCAGAAGCATTTTTCTTCTTCTTCTTGCTTTGCATATCTGGAAAATTCTTAGCATGGCCAGTGACTTCCCATGTAGGCAATTAACATGCAGATAGATGTGTCCTAAAATAAAATTAAGTAACAACAATGTAAACTATGCTGCTTGTATTAACATTTGTAATGCAGCTTTTGCAGAGTACTGAAAATTAGGATCTCTGTAATGGAGAAGAGCTCCCTGGAAGTAGCTACATGATCTATTAACACATAGTTTGGATTATACATTTATATTCATCATATATCCCCTTTCATGTAAGTAATGTTATGCAGAGTGAAGAAAAGGAATAAGAAATAATTTTCCAAATAAATTAAAGGAATAGGGTATGTTTGAATCTGAATTACAGAATATACCTAAAGCTGAAGAGTTCAGATAAGAAAGTAGGACTATACAGTGCATAAGATTGGACTTGATTCCAAACAATTGCTTCAGAGCTCAAAGGACTTCTTGTCATCGTTACTAAAGCAGCCATATCTTTTCCCAGGTTCATATGGCTATTGCTAGGAGGCTTTTGCAGCAGCCAATCCTGGAAACGGATGTGACCACTTTTATGAGTTGCCAAGAAGTGTTGCATCTGCATTTTCACTCAGTTTTTCAGCATCAAATCTGAATGCACAAATGCAACTGAAAACCATTCATGAAACGGATGGAACTTGAAAGTTCAAAATTGTACTTTTTTTCTGTTTGAGTTTGTCAGTAAAAAATAAAACCTCTTTGTGCAGTATTCTGATCAGAATTTATTTAACTACTATCATATCTGCATTATTAATCTTCAATCTGGTAATAAAATACTGGTGCAAAACATGACCTCTACTCTTCCTGACAAAGTGCACAAGAATATCCCTTGGTACATTTCTTAACTTTGCAAACCACATGTTGATTCCATACTCTTTGTCAAGTTCTGTTTTTACATCATCATCCCATTCCCAAAAAAGTTCGTTGAAGAGTGAACAGTCTTTTCTCTGGTGTCTTCTCCACGATCCTCTGAAATTGCTGTAAATCTCAAGCATTTCTTTTTCAGTCCCAGTAATGCCACATTGTCTAAACCAGTGATGGCGAACTTTTTTTTTGCTCGGGTGCCAAAAGGGCGCGCATGGGGGGATAGCATGCACGCGCGTGCCCACACCCATAATGCAGTGCCCTCCCCCCACGCATGCACGCACAACCCCCATGCACTGCCCCCCCCAAGCATGCGTGCAGGGCTCAGTGAAGCCTCCGGACTTCCGGTAGGCCCGTTGGGTCGTTTTTCGCCCTCCTGAGGCTTCAGGAAAGTCATCGGGAGCCATCGTTTTTCGCCATCCAGAGCCTGTGGATGGTGAAAAACGGACCCAACGGGCCTACCGGAAGTTCGGAAACGAACTTCCGGTTGGGCCATTTTTTGCCCTCCCCAGGCTTCAGGAAAGCCTCCGGAGCCTGTGGATTGTGAAAAACGGACCCAACGGGCCTAGCGGAAGTTAGCGCTGGAGCTGACATAGGGCAAGCCTCGCGTGCCCTCAGATATGGCTTTGCGTGCCACCTGTGGCACGCGTGCCATAGGTTCGCCATCACGGGTCTAAACCTTTTCCCATCTTTCTATTTATTATTCTATTTCACTTTCTAAAATTTCTACTTTGTCATTAATTTAACATCTCCTGTAACTTTATTTTATTATTTTATTTATGTACATCCCGCCTGTGTTTGTACTAGTAACTCAAGGCAGTGAACATATCCAACACACATTCCTCCAATTTTCCTCACAACAACCACCCTGTGAGGTGAGTTGGGCTGAGAGACAGTGATTGGCCAAAATCAGCCAGCCAGCTTTCATGGCTAAGGCAGTACTTGAACTCATGGTCTCCTGCTTTCTAGTTTTGTGCCTTAACCACTAAACCAACTGGCTCTCTTGTCATGTAGTTTCTTTAATTTGCTTTAATCTGCTGTTTGATGCTCCAACAATCCTCTCCCTCCTCACCCTTGCAGATTTTCTGGTGGTTGCCATTCTTTTACTTATAATTCAAAAGTAAAAGTAAGTCAATTACAAAGATGAAAATGAAAGGCAAGTTTCTCCTCCCCCATCTTTTACCTTTTTGTCTTGTTGCTTTCAAAGACCTTTTTTTTTCAACTGTAAATTGCCTGTATCTGAAAGTAATTAAGAAAGTGAGCATTTGGTCAAACTGAATGTCCTTTAAAAGGCTGCACTTGCATATGTGAGCACACTGTTTCTTCCTCAATCCCATTCCATCTACTCATGAGAAAACCACAGGACTTCCATCCCACAGTCTCAGCACAAGGTGGAGAGGTCCAGAGTGCAGGCGGGCAATCATTTGGTCTCCTTTATCCAGAAAAGCTTTGTTGGCTAGAAATCACTACTGGCTTTCATTCACTACTTTCAGCTCTATCTTCACTCCTTCAAAGACATCTAATCTGCCATAGAACCTCACCTGGAAGTCTAGCAAGCTCCATGAGGATCTTGAGGTGATGAGTGTACATAACAGAGACGCATGACCATCCCTGTCCATGTTGCTACATTTGGACCAGTTGAAGCTTCAAGTATTCTTCAAGGGCAGATCAATGTAAACACACTGTAGTTGAGCACGAGTTGACTAGGGCATGAATGACTGTACATATTGTTCTATAGTCTGTTACTAATAGTACTATGGCATGTATTTTGCTTTTATTCTATTTTTAAAGGATATACCTGAGTTTCACCTTGTGTATTTATTTATTTATCATGTTTGAATACTGATATAATAAAGGAATAATTCCAGGGAAATCCAAGGTTCAAAAAAATCAAGCTAGTGGCCATGACACAAGTAAAAAAAAAGGGTACAGCTTTGATCACACAGTTGCAATCACCATCTTGACTTTTTTTGAACCCACCTATAGACGACCACCCCCTCGCCCTTAAACAACTTAAATTGACAAAGTTGCTGTTTGATCATTTTTAGTTGTCTGAGGTAAGGAATGGGATTGGGATAATCTGTATGTCTAACACTCATACCATTCCATGCACTGTGGTCAAATAGATGGCCAGAACTCAAGTACCAGAACTGAAGTGGTATTCAAGTACCAAGAATATCCTTTCTTTCACCAAACGGCAGTACATGTAGTTTTCTGAATTCTTGTCACCATTTTTTTCATTTTTACACCTAGCATCTGTTAATGCCCACTGAAATGGTATTAATACACAAATGGTATTAGTATGCCCCTGCAAACATAGCAATGCAGATAAAACATTTACAGTGATGATCTAAAATGAGAAATATTAAAATACCAAATCAAGGCATTTTAAACAGGGCTGAAATATTTGATAAGAACACAACTTACTATGAGTCTCTCATATAAAATTTACTCCAGTGGGCCAACATGTATTAGAGAAAGGGGCTTTAGAAGGCAAGAGGCATTTCTCTTCTCACACTGGCAAAGAAGCACTGAGATTAAAAAAAAAAGTAGGGGCAGGGCCCGAGATGACAATGGTGTTCCAACTAGGACCCCCCCACAGCTCTACTAGGGCTGCAGGTACCCATGATTCCCCAGCTGGGCCCTTCAAGTTATGGAGTATCTGAAAGAGAGTGCTTCTATCCTTTTTTTTTTAACTAAAACATGAGATACCAATACATTTTCCCAGTATTGTATGTTTAATTTTCTCCTGAATTAGCAAGCTAGATCAATCATCTAATTTGCGATGCAGGTACCATGCAGTTGCCATAACAAATATCTGAAACAAATATCAAGATGGATATATTAGTTCAACCTCCAACTGCCTCAGGATTTTGTTTAAGCTAGAATATAATATCAATTTAAGAAGCAAATCTTCTTTCCGGAAGGAAATTTTGCCTGGTTAATAAAAAAAGAAGCAAGAAATCAGAATATTTAGGAACAAACTAGCTCCCCTCCCTGTTATTTTTTGTGTAGTTCCATTGTTTCTTTTCGATACTTATAAAGACTCCACTGTTTTATGTGGAATAAGCTATATGTTGCTTTATTACATCTTTATTCCCCTAGGAGATTTTGATGTATCAAGAGAAGTCATTTTCTTTGCCCATGATTGAAACCCAAAGTAAAACTTATTTAATTAATAAATTTATACTCCATCTTTTAGGGAGACTCTTCACAAGGTATATAAAGCAAATAAAAAACCAATACAGTACATCAAATGCTGATCACCTGAAGCTATAATTTATGTTAGCCATGATTTGTACTTTCTGGAAAGAATTAACACATTAAATTAAACCACATTATTAAACCTAATAAAGGGGGAGGGCCAAAGGAAAATATGAAGCTTACTTCACAAATAGCCTCATGCCTGCTTACCTCAGCAGCTAATACTCCTAAACAACAGCCCACAAAAGTCCATGTGTACAAATAAAAGAAATATGCAATGGCTTTGGAGCAGCCCTATAATAAATAAAAGAATCATTATGCAAATTTCTCCATCAGAATTAATTAATCCATTAATTAAAGTAACCCAAATACACAACATGAATATCTCTCAAGATGTTGATGTGTGGAAGGGCTTGCTATACTATATATCTGGTTAGCAGATGGTTTCTCATCCTCTGCATGTCCTGATAATTCCTTGGAAAGAAAAATAGGACCCAATTTAAGCACCATATTTGGACTATTTGAGATTTGATACTGATAGTTTCAAATTGAATTTAACTATATATGCTGAAAAGCAATTGTTAAGTTGTAAAGCTGGTACGCACGACTAAAATAAACCTTAAAAGATATTCCAGCGATAACGTAAACACCTTTTGGGGATGGGGGGCTAAATTAATTTTGACTAAATCCTGGCAATTACGTGGAAAAGTCCATGATACGTGGTAACACAGAAGTGGTTTGTCATTGCCTTCTTCCTAGGGTTGAGAGAAAGTGCCTGGCCCAAGGTCCCCCAGTTTGTTTCTGTGTCTAAGGTGTGACCTAGAACTTCGGTTATGGCAGTCCTAATCCAACTTCTTATCCATTATACAGAATTGGCTCTCTTAATAATCGTTGTGTGTGTCAGCCTTTGAGTCAGTATTGATGAATAAGGTGCTAAACTTTCTAAGAGATTCAACATTCTCTTTTGACAGACAAGCATATGAGAATTTTAAAAATGCAAATATCTATTACTTACATTATTAGAGTCCAAAGCAGGAGAGCAATTATATCAATAAAGTATCCAATTAAATATCCTATTTAACAGTTATCAGTAAATTACTCTCTATAACTCTTTGTCTAAGGATTACAGCGATTATATAGCATGCAGATGAGCAAACATCCTTACTAAATTATTGACATATCCAACTTTTCCTTGCTGACAGAACTTCATATCCAGAACTTTCTCAGGTTCAGGGGACTTGGCTCGAGTACAGCAAGCTTGTGGCCATGAGTCATGGGGCTGTTTTTCTTTGAAAAATTCAGCATTTTTAAAATCTCCAGATCCTAAAATTCCACAACACTGAAACTAAAAAAGAACAAAAGTATAGAAATAAAATCTTAGCCCCCTAAAGTTATTTAATTAAGTTAATTTCTTTTGGATACTTTTTGCTATCTGAATTTCTAAGTTTTTGCAACCATTTCTCTCTACAATTCCTGGGATTATTTATTTTATTTTGCTGATGTGTTTACAAGAATTCAAGAGTAGTGACATTCGGCTGTCAATAAATAGTACCATGTTCTGATAATTTCATAATAATGTCTAGTAGTAATGATAAATGGTGATAAAGTATTTAGAAAAGGTAATTTTTGTAAGTTTGCATTATTTATCACTTTTCTTTTTTAGAGTAGACAATATCTTTGGATATCATTTCTCTGCTCTTTCTGTATCAGGTTAATTCTTATAAGAAACAAGATGTAGAAGTAACTGTACTTAAGAATGCTAGACTAGTTTTATGTTTATGATTAGAATGGTTGAGCCTATATTGTGATGAAGACTAATGTCTGAAGCTTTTCCCTAGAAATGAGGAATGCTTATTAAGAACAAGTTATAACTCCCATTTTATGCATTGTGTGCATCTAACAATATTGTAATTTTACTGGCTATCACTCTGTTTAAGAAACAAGTGAAAGTCCTAAATGGTTTATAGCTAAAGTAAGTGAAGGATCACTTGCTCCCATTTAAAATCTATACAACTATTCAAAATTTAATCAGAATTTCTCTGACTTTTGTGGTTGTAACAGCTATAAAACAGCTACCCCCCCCCCATTTGTTTAAGCAATTTTTTTACTCTGAAATGTGGGAGGAGAGAAAAATTACAACCAATCTCTGTAGGGATCTTTTTTTTCCTCTTTCTCCCCAGGGAAGAGATTGGAGAAGAAGGGATTGCAATAGAGTAAGCAGGCACACAATGGAAAATATACCTGCTGTTTGCATAGCATGATGGCTGCTCCCAGCACATTGCTTTTGATGTGTATTCCCCCTTGTGTGCCTGATTACTTATTGTAGTCCTTCCTCTCCAATGAATTTAATACAAACATTAATTCCCTTCTTACTAAATATCCCAGTTGGGGTGAGCATTCCCAAAGGGCAGCAGAAGATGTGAAACTAATTAATCTTGTAAATTATAGGCAGCAACTGCCACTCAGTTACCTCAAGCCCCAGGGTAAATATTCCAAAGGGTAGAGGAGGGTGAAAAGGAAAGAACAGTCACAATTACATGATTTAGTAACTACTTTAACAGCAGAGCTGCTAGTCCCAACTATGTTTACTAACGAGGGCCACCTATATGTATATATAATCAAAGTTTAACTAAATTTAAATAAGAATGGTTTCAATCAGAGGTGGGTTCCTCCCGGTTCGGACCAGTTGGCCTGAACCGGTAGCAACCCGCTGGTGACGTCACGGAATCGGTTCTGTCGGTGCCGGTCCGTGGGCGCCGCCATCTCTTTTTTTGAATTATTTTTTTTTAATTTTTTCTGGTTTTTTTTTCTTCTGCGCACGCGCAGAAGCCAAGTTCCCGGCACTGCACATGCGTCGCCATCTTGTTTTTGGCTTTTTTTGTGGGGGGAATTTTTTTCAGATTTTTCAGCACGCGCGACCACGAGGTATGGCCACGCGGCGCGGGAGGAAGCGAACCGGCAGCGAGGTAAGTTAGAACCCACCCCTGGTTTCAATATATATACTATATATTACACAGCAAGGCAAATATAGAAATGCGTGCATGCACACCCACACCCACACAAAGCCTATGGGTGGTATGTGTCCTGCTCAATCTCTGTTCCCCTACCAGAGGCCTGGGAGTTTAAGGGTTCTGCATATTATCTTAACTGTTCCTAGCACTGCCCTCTTCTGGTTGTTGTTCCTGGGATCTGTTGGAGCCACTCTCCCAGCTTAGGCCTCACAGTCTCTAATGCGCCTACTATGTTGGGATACACACACATAGTCACACACATGTAATTTTAAAGAGAGCAATGTTTTCAAATAAAGTATTTCTATCCAAAATATATTTCTATAAATAGAGGTGATCTGTTACAAGTTTTTGTTGATATAAAGAGACTAAATGTGAGCAAAACCTTCTGTTTTAAGAATCAATTAAAGGATCCTTTATTTTGTGCTATGTTAATTTTTAAGCCATTATTATATATTATAGTATCAAGTACCATGGATCCAAAGAAAGACTTTAGTTTTTCATTATTTTGTTATGTTACACCTGAGACCTAACAACAAAACAGATTTAACTTGTTTTGTTACCCATTTGTATGTCCTTGGAAAAATAGATTTAAAGCTACAGTTTTATTAAATATTAAAAACTCTTGTATAATCTTTCCAGTTTCCTCAAAAATGTTCAACTAAATGATAACACGCATCAATTTGATTACATCTCTTTCAAAATACCGTAGTATACAAATTTCAATTTATCTAATTAAGGAAATGGCCAATACTTGTCCGTTTTCTGAAATACATATAAAAGGAATTTATATTAATTATAATATAACATTTATATTAATTCCTCTTTCAATGCTATTTTAAGGCTTTTGAGAGAACATATTGCATTGGATACAAGACTTTTATATAATATTTAAGTGTTACACTCATTTTACATATTGTGGTTATATACCATTTTGCAAATGTACATGACTGACAAAATCTCATGACCTTAAGATAAAATTATTGCTCATTCTTGATTACCATGATCATGAAGCCATTTAAAGCTTTAGAGTATACATTAGTGCCATCGTCTCCCTCATATTTCTGGGCCAGCTGATTTACAAGGTATTTGTCACGGATCTGAAAAAAAGTGTAGAATTTATCTTGCTACCAAGTACAAAGCCTCAAGTGGTTATGCTAGACATGGTAGAGATGTCAAAGCACGTGAAGTTTTATGTCAGCAATTATATTTTCTAAATATTCTTTTACCAGTTATTATACATTAGAAATCCAAAGAAGGGGCATTTTTTTTCTCAAGATTCATCCACAAGGCCAGTGTATGACAAATTCAATAAGCAATCTATTTCCCCATGATCCTCTCTAGCAAGTGTGAATCTATTGATTCAAAGATATGTCTACATGGAAAAAGCTCATGTTTGTATGAAGAGAGTTCTAAAAGCAATAGGAGAACTGTTTTGGAGGTTTTAGGATAGCAAAGGAAGCAACAAGGATGAGAAATTTCAGATATGTGGTCTAATCCCTGACTCATTATTACCTTTGCTGCAAAGAAATAAAGGAGTATAGTGACCAGAAGCTTCACAATGGAGATCACCAGGACCAGTATGACGAGCTGTAAAGTGAAAATAACATGCAGAATTAGGCCCATCTCTTCCATACATACACATCTCTATTAATGACAATATGCTTTAATCCTAAAATTAATTTTCTCGTAATAATTTATGCTGCATCTAGCAGAAATATGCAGGACTAAACCACAACTCTCACAACTACCAGACTGCATTATTCTTAGCCATTGCACATAATGTTTCAAAGCCATGATATGAATTCCAAACTTAGAAATCTCTTGTAATGTATGTTTGCATCAATATTCAGTCTTCATACCAGTGAACTCGCTTCACTTACATTCTTCAACAGCTTTACATCTTCAGCAACAGTTGCATATATGCCCAAATAGCTCAGCCATGAGAGCAGTAGACCCATAAGGA
Organism: Thermophis baileyi; assembly: GCA_003457575.1. Classification (NCBI taxonomy): domain Eukaryota; kingdom Metazoa; phylum Chordata; class Lepidosauria; order Squamata; family Dipsadidae; genus Thermophis; species Thermophis baileyi. The sequence goes on along the minus strand of QLTV01004104.1, from coordinate 121,894 downwards.
GGATGATAGAAGCTGCTATATTTAAGAAATAGTTTGGATGGATATCCAGAATTCTTTTAGGGTCAATGATTGCCCAGATAGCCACAATAATAAGGCAGAGTGACCCAATCTGAAAAATACACAGAATAACCATTCAATGTAAAAGTCCTCTGTAAATACTCTTTAAAAAATTCTAGCAGTGTTTAACTTAGCTAACAATTTTTCTGATGAGAAAATAGTATTCCCTTAGGAATCCAGTTCCAAGGGGAAGACTGGCTCATAAGGCAAGGGTGGTTGGATACTAATTTTGGTCAAGATTAACGAGAGATCTATGAGGCTGCCATCTGGACACCGAAGCACACCTTTAACAAACATTACAAGTCTCACATTTCAGTGTTCTGTGGAAAATCTTTTGGCAATTTAAAGCTGCAAGGATTCTATTTCAGAGGGACGAGGCAGTATTGGAAGAATATTAACTGTAGATCCCACTCCAGGTAGACAGTTTTTCAACATATCTAGCTATTTTCCTTCAGGAAAAAAACCCAGAAATTATCTATTGTATAGCAGGTTACTGTTTTTCTTTAGTCAAAGAGGCTAGCTAGTCCCATGCAAATTTCCTGCAGATTGCTGGTGAATTCATAGACTTTGTGGTAGACCACCAGGTGAATTTCTGCAGACCAATGTTGATCTACAGAACATAGATTGAGAATTTTAAAAATTTGAGAATTTACTTAGGGCTGTCCTAGACATATAAAATTACAGATAAAACAGAAAATAACATGACAAAAAATAACAAATGGTGGACATCATTCAATGTGAGCAAATGTAAAATGATGCACCTTAGTGCCAAAAAGGGGATATGATCGAGCATATAAATGTACACATGGTATGGATAAAGTGGACAAGAATAAGCTATTTTCCCCTCTTAAAATACTAGAACTAGACATAAGCCTATGAAACTGAATCTTGGAAGAATTGGACAAAAAAAAATTTTTTTTTACACATGTAATTAAATTTTGGAATTTGCTGCCACAAGAATGATGTTGACTTCCAATTTGAATGGCCTTTAAAAAAAGATTGGACAAATTCATGGGAGTCATGGGAATCAGTGTTTATTAGCGCTGATGGCAGTGTGACCAGAGGTGGGTTCCTACTGGTTCTATCCGGTTCTTTAGAACCGTTAGTAAATCGGTGATGACGTCACAGAGCCGGTTCTGTCGGTGTCTCCGTGGGCACCGCCATCTTGGATTTTGCTTCTGCGCATGCGCAGAAGCTAATTTTTGATTGCTGCGGGTGCGCACGCACAAAGTGTGTGTGCGCACCCGGCGTGACCCTGAGCGAACCGGCAGCAAAAGGATCCAGAACCCACCCCTGAGTGTGACTGTTTCTGAAGACTATCTGCTTGGAAATTAGTGGGGCTTCTTCTTTAGTTGGCTGGATCTATGACAACAAATTGCTGGATCAGATAGGCTGGGGTCTAATCAGTAGGGCACTACTTATGTTAAAGTACAATCTATCAGAATTTTCCTGGATTTCATTATTATTAGTAGTATTAGTATTAGTATTAGTATTAGTATTAGTATTAGTATTAGTATTAGTATTATTAGCATTAGCATTAGCATTAGCATTAGCATTAGCATTAGCATTATTTATAAGCATACCTGTTCTTTTTCACTGTATACACAATAACAGGGTTCCCAATCACCGGGCCATGGCTCATTTGGAACCGGGCTGCAGAAGCGGTGGGGGGGAGCACGCACACACAGCTCCATTTGGTTGTGCAGAACCATTCCCTCTCCCCCCACCCCCACTGGTCCGCAAAGCCAGAAAGGTTGAGAAACGCTGCACCATAAGGAAGCATTTCAGATTTTAGCAAATGAGATAACTGACCATCCACCTGAGATGATGCATGAGGCTTAAGCAGTTCTCATTTAGGTAATGAGCCAAGTTTGAAGGGGGATTTATTTTAAGCACAGTCCTATAATACTTACAAACACCAGAACACAGAAGAAAAACATCAGGTATTTCATGCAAAGTACAGTATCCATTTTAAGGCTAATATGAGTTGTTTGGATTTCAGCAGAAATAAGTAACAATCTCTGGAAAGAAAGGAGGGAGATCAATATGGGTTTGTCTTAGTCCTATCTTATTCATCTTCATCCTTTATCTGAATACAGTACTCAAATGGATGAGCAAACCTAAATTAGATAATGAGTTACTTGTATTATTATTCATCCTTAAACCACATATATATACTGGTAATATTAGTCTTACCTTGTTCATAAATTGCCCAGACTGAACCTGTATTCTTAACTGAACATCCATTCAGATTGTTTAGAATTGGCTTGGTTGTTTAAAATTGGCTAACATTTATCTGAATTAGATGGTATTTAGGTATTCTGAAAATTGAATATGTTACCTGAAATTTTGGCAAACTGTACATCTAGCATCTTTAGACAGTTCAAAATTGCAAAGGTTCCTAGTGATTGTAGCGCAAGGGCAATTTAGAAGCTTATTGTATGCTTCAAATCTTGTATGTTAATAGTGGCACAGATAGATAAAGATCAGCAGTTCTAAAAGCATATTACAGCTACATGAAAAGTTAACTTATTTACTGGGGACTTCTGGCTCTGTTAAAATCTCTTTGTAATTCCTCTCTTGACAAGGAGAGGACTTGAAATTACCCATAAGTGATCCAGACAGTTGCTTCTTGCAAGGAGACCACAAAACAGAGCTTTATGTCCGTTTGGAGCTCTGGGAGACAAAGGAAAACTATCTTCACTACATTTGGTGAATTCAAAAGGACCCCAGGTTCACATATTTCCTTTTCTAATTTTTTAAAAAAGTGCTTATTAACTGCTTTTCAGCTATTAGGGTTATTGAGCCGTGTTGGCGCAGTGGTTAGAATGCAGTACTGCAGGCTACTGCTGACACTGTAAACTGCTTAGAGAGGGCTGGAAAGCACTGTGAAGTGGTATATGTCTAATTGCTATTGCTGTTAGAAACCATTGGAATGACATTTTATTGGACATTAGGTGAGTTTCCTTCAATCCTTACCAAAAGTGGTTTTAAATACAAGGACTTAAAAAATAGTTTTAATAAAGAGCAAAAGGATGATTAGAACATTGATTTTGGAAAGTTAAAAAGGGACCAAGAATCCAAATGTATTTGAAATAAGATTTTCAAATTCATTATAAGAATTCTGGCCACAGGAAAATGCTGTTATTTTGAATTCTAAAAAAAAAAAAAAAACTTGATAGGATGGGACTTTGAAGATTGGACGCTAGAGGGAACCAGAAGGAACTGAAGTTACAATGAAAGGAGAAGAACATTTAATTTGACTTACTAATACAGAATGGAGCAAAATACTTTTACACTTCATGTACTGATGGATATTTGTGATCCAGAAGTTAATTTTAGGAGTGTCTGTCATTATAGATAGGCTGTTTTTAAAAGTTGTTATGGAAGAAGAACAAGTTTTACCACACAGGGTTAAGATCGATCTGAAAGTGATCTAAAAATGACAGGCTACAAGAATTATATAAAAAAGATGACATAGATAACTTTTCTAAATTGAATTTACAAAGGAGACTTGTTAAAGTTTTGAAGAGTTGTGTGAGAAGAAACAGGGGAAAAAATGAAAATAAATCAAGTTTTATTTGGACATTATTTGAGGGGATTAAGTGAAATAGTTTATTTGATCAAGGTTAAAATAGGTACCGGTATGTTGTTATCTCTAGCAACCCTTAATGGGCTTTTGTTCACCAGGACTGAATGACCAGGCTTTAAGGGTTTGTAGATAAGATATGATGAGCTACAGAAATCTTTTGTTGCATTTTAAGAGAAGGTATAAGTTACAAAAATTGTTTATATTGCATATAACTGAGAAGTTCTTTAAATATTTCTTTTCTTTCTCTTACTTTCTTTCCTTTCCTGCACTTTCTCTTTTTATTATTTTATTTTTTTTAGTTTGTATTCTTTAATTGTAACATTTACTAAAATTATCATTAAAAAGTTAACCACTTTACTGAATGCAGCAAGCAGACTCTTTGGTATACTATACATACAATGGAATATCCTAGAAAACAGTTTTGCAGACTATTGTTGTGGCTTGCCCCCGTCCCGTGCAGCTGCTCATGGATCCGGACGCACAGGAACAGTCCATAGGGTGGCAAGAGCGGTCTGTAGCTCCGGCACCGGAGTTCGAGACCGAAGAGGAAGCAGGGCCAGAGGACGATGCTCAACCAGGGCCTTCTGCACCTCCTCAGCAGGAGTTCAGTGACTCCAGTGAAGAGGAGGAGCCTCTGATTGATGCCAGAGCACACAGGGCAGCTAGCCGGCAAGAGTGGCTGTGTAGAAGGAGGTCTCCTCGAAGGTAAACTTGCAGGCAGAGGGGCCACACCCTAAGACTATATAAGGTCCGGCCAAAGTGTTCTGTGATTTGCAACAGGCACTTTGGGAGAAACCCTGAAATTAACTTATTACTAAGCATTTATTAGTGATAAAGCCTTCTTTATTTTGGACAACAGTGTGTGTGTGTGTCGCTTTCTGGGGGTTTGCCGCGCTGGGTCACAACAACTATTTGCTCCAGTGGTGGGTTGCTCCCAGTTCAGCCCGGTTCTAAGAACCGGTAGCGCTGGCGGTGGGAGGCTCCGCCCACCTGCCCGGGACGCTTCTGCACATGCGCAGAATCATCACGCGTGCATGCGAGTATGCATGCGAACCGGTAGCAAAATCATTTAGAACCCACCACTGATTTGCTCATTTTCTGGGTCAAAACAGTATAAAGTAAGAATATGAAGTTTATGATTGGCTTGAATTATGGTAAATTTAAGTACTTGGAAGTGGAAACTTGTAGAAAAAGACTAATTCTTTTTTTAAAAGGAATCAGAAGCTTCAAATATAATATTATTGATGGACATATGTAGAAGGAAATGTAATGATTGAAAAATAGAAAATGTCATGATTAGGGAGGAAAAAAACCAGATATAGGCCTGTTATAACATTCTCTTATAGGGAATGTTAAGGTTCTTCAACCTTTTTGATGCAGAGAGAGAGACTCATCTGAAATTTTGAAAGCAGGTTATCGGCACTCTCACAAAATGGTAGTCATGGTGGTTGTGGTCAATTACAAAAGAGCCACAAACCAAAAGCAAACAAAGCATTAGGTTGCAGCAACCTACCTATTGACGCCTCTGGAGTCCATGTGGCACCTAGAGAAATTGCTGGAAATTCAGATGTGCTTGAAGTTGGTATTTTCTTTCTCATTTTAAAATTATTTTTTTAAAGAAACTAAATGGAAATAAGACAAGTGAGAAAAAATTCCTAACAAATTTTCATCATACAGTACATCTTAAGACCTAGGTGATATGTTCTGTTTAGATATGTAAATGTTCAAATATGAAAGAGCAAATATATTCAGTGTTAATTGGGGGTGGGGAGGTAGCTAGAACTGTTATGGGATTATAATGGCAACATTTATGATTCATTTGTAACTAGATATTTGTTTGATAAGCAGGATAAGTGTATACAGTAAGTGTATACTTATTGCTATTTGAAAAAAAAATCATCTATATAATCAACACTGTTTACTCTGAATCATAGCTTAACTAATCACATTTTAGCTTAGTATGTTGTCAAAAGCTGTATCATTAGTACCATGTTTATCAACATGCCACAATTAGAGAAAGAGATATACTATACCCCAGAAAATTCTATTTATTTGCTTGTGTTATTATTGCCGTTGATGTTCCCTTCACCCCAGTGGCATTCTGTCTCTTAAGCCTGAAAAGAATTGATCCACCAAAATAAGATAAACATAAGCATGAGAACATTCTTCCCCTAAACCCAGACCAGAATGTAGACTACACAAAGAATGAGAGCTAACTGCATATAACAAATTATGATGTAAGTAAGTAGGGTGGGGACTGGAAAATTAGTGCTGCATTCACTGATCTCCTCTGTGGATTGGCAGAGAGCTCATCAGTTCTCTGGAGGATTTTAGTTTTTAAGAATTTACTAAAAAAATTATTTATTGCATTTATCCTATGCTTGATTTGCTCTATTCCCTTTATAATGTGGATTCTAGTAGAGAAGAAAGCACATGTTTTACAAAAGGCATGTTTCCTTTCCCAGGTGGCCTTTTTAACTGCAGAATGTGAGGAAATGAATTTAGTTTTGTGATGTTTGTAGTTAGATATTGATGTCAGCATAGTATAACAGTAAGATTTTAACAATAAAACACTATTTTCAATAAGCAAGGATTGTACTTGTAATCAGACTATAGGAGAAAAAAAATCTTGTCTGTAAAAAGTTCTGCCTGGGAATAAGAAGCTTTTGGAAATAAAACACTGCCTAGGGAAAGCCATTTGCCTTATCCACCTCTCTGGCACATAGCACTTCTTGCTGTTGACTCCCATATTCCAAGTGCTGTCCATTTCTCTTTTCTCTGAACTTCCTAATTTCATTAGCAAAAGTTCTGGTGCAAACAGTGATATAGTCATCAAGGAGATGGACTGGAGACAAAGGATGAGTGTCACGGCATTGGTTTGGTTGAAGAAGTGCAAAGACAACACCCACCATCTCATTCTTCTTGATACCATAACGCAACAACAGAAGTTATTTGGGATGACAGCACCAGCCTTAACTGAACATTTTCAGTCATTTAGGGCATTTTCTAACAAACATTATTGCTGTTTCAGCCAAACTAAAACTGTTGGCAGACATACTGTGGTTCAGTGTACCCTGACAATATGGAAAAATTGGGTGAGTTTTAAACCCCGATTAACCATGGATTAATATAGCACTATAGCACTTAGACTTATATATCGCTTCAGTGCTTTACAAGAGGTTTACAGAGTCAGCTGTTTACAGAGTCAGCACGTTATGAGAATTCATTGTTGGGGGCTACCCACAATTCAAATATAGCTTCAGAGGTCTGTCTTGTGATTTTCCATTTTCTTGCTGCTTGCCCCCTTACCCTCCTACCACTGTCGTTGTCACCATTATGTTTATAGTGAAGTTGCTAACACCACTGCTCAAACCCTGAGATGTTAGGAGCCATTCTGGCAGTTGCTCTGAGGACTCTATGCTCCAACTAGGGCTCAGAGCAGCTGCCAACACTTGTGGGCCAGTTCTGCAAGTTCTAGAGGACTCTATGGTTCTATGATTAACCATAAAGTTGTCTCAGAGCAACTGCCAGAGTGGTTGATTACACTTGCAGGGCCTAAACATCAGAGTTGACAGCCCCATATTAAGAGTGACAGAAGTGAGAGATTGCATCATCGTCATGTGGGGAAAAAAATTCAATCAGCTAGAAAGGAGGGAGAAGGAAAAGCTTCTTTTTGTGCCATTGATCAAATGCATCTGAAGTGATCAACTTATGTATTGCACAGTACATGAGACAATGAGACATTACAATACAATCTGGTCTGATTCTAGGGACTTTTGTGGGAACTTTTTGTTTATCCTGTTTTATGAAGTCATAAAGCGTAAGGAAAAGTGGAACATTCAAAAACTTAAAAGTTTTGTAGCATTGTTTGATGTTAGCCAATTTTGTAAGCCCAACCACGATACTACTTAACAGTTCACCGCCTGATTACATACAGGTAGTCCTCAACTTACAACCATTTGCTTAGTGACTGTTTGAAGTTATGATGGCACTGAAAAAAATGACTTATGACCATTTTTCACATTTACGACCATTGTAGCATCCCCATAGTCACATGATCAAAATTCAGACACTTGGCAACTTGGCATATATTTATGAGAGTTTATGATTATCTTTTGCAACCCTCTGACAAGCAAAGTCAATGGGAAAACCAGATACACTTAACAACCATGTTAATAACTTAACTGGTGATTTACTTAACAACTGTGGCAAGAAAGGTCATAAAATAAGGCAAAACTCACTTAACAACTGTCTTGCTTAGCAACAGAAACTTTGGGCTCAGCTATGGTCATCAGTTGAAGACTTCCGTTTGTGGCAAATTACATTTAGTTTTAGTTTTATTTGGCAGGTTTAAACTCAGTTTTTAAAAAAATAGTTTAAACAAGTTATTGATTGGTGCAATATATTAATCCAGCATTGAATCTTCTCAAAAATGCTTATTTAATTGGCTGCATGATTAAATCCTTCTCATCACCTTACACACAGAGTATTCTGCATCTCTAATTCCCTTGAAATTAGTTCTTTAAAAACAAATTATAGATGTTACTGACCTTAGATTTTGAGATGCAATATTCTTCATTATACTTATAGCAATAGCAATAGCACTTAGACTTATATACCGCTTTACAGTGCTTTACAGCACTCTCTAAGTGGTTCACAGAATCAGCATATTGCCCCCAACAATCTGGGTCCTCATTTTACCCACCTCGGAAGGATGGAAGGCTGAGTCAACCTTGAGCCGGTGAGATTTGAACCGCTGAACTGCTGAACAGTCAGCTGAAGTAGCCTGCAGTACTGCACTCTAACCACTGCGCCACCTACTTCCTCTTCATTCATGTATTTTGTTTACATGGATGTAAATATGCACCCACATATGCAAACAAGATAGAGGTAGTCCTTGTTTAGTGACCACAATTGGGACCAGCAACTCCATTAAGCAAAGTGGTTGCTAAGTTAAATTGCAATTTTGCTTATGATCTTACTTTAGCTTTCCTTTCCTTTCCAGACCTGCAAAGGTTTTAAAAGCGAGGATTGGTCACAAAGTTACTTTTTCATCACCATTGTAATTGTACGAGGCAGTCACTAAACAAGGACTACTTGTATTCATAAGCCATAAATATATCCTAATACAACCTACGTTAAAGTACTGCTGGTAAAAAAAGCTGTCCACACTATATCAAAATTGCACCATACCTTAAAAACACCTTCAGCATTGTTCAATCTCTCCTATCGTATATCTCAATTGTGGCCTAATTTAAGTAGAAATTTGCAAGGATAGAACACACATAAAAACCCAAATAATTTGATAATTGTGAATTTATTAGAGCTAACTTCTTAGAATAGTTTATCCAAAAATCTTCGGTATTATTGAATCCCATTGTGCTATTGACATGTCCATGCAAGACAGTAAATTCAATTCTTACTTAAAATGACAAAAATCCTGGGGCTGTACTACTTTAGAGTACAGATTTCACATTTTTCCACATAGAGAATGAACTTAAGCTCTGTCTTCTCTATTAAGATAATTTATCTTTGTATAATTAAATGCTTATCTGAAATGGTGCAGCCCAGCCACGGTTGACTACTTCAAGACAATGCAAAAAGCACAGAAAGTTGATACATGTATGAATTCATACAGAAGATGCATTTTAAAATGTAACAATAAGACACAGGTGCCATTGGAGGGCAGTAATTTAATTTTAGCTTCAGAAAGACTGTTCTGTGTTGCCAGATTTTTTGCAACTAGTATCACATAAATAAGATCTATAATAAGGCTGTTCAGTGCTTTAGATCAGCGGTCCCCAACCTTTCTGGCACCAGGGACTCGTTTCGTGGAAGATAATTGTTCCACGGACCGGGGGTGGGCGGGTGGGGAAGGGATGGTTTCATGTGCAACCTAGATCCAACACACGTGCAGACAAAACTTTGCTTGCTTGTGCACCACTTGTGCGACCCAGTTCCTAACAGGCTGAAGGTTGGGGACCCCTGCTTTAGATTACTAGGAATAAAGTTGTTTTAGTGTGCATTTGGGTATGCATGTAGCAACTCCAGACCAAGTAAGTCTTTTCTCAACATCATGCTACCATTATGGGGGACAGACATGCAATCGTAGGAAGACATGGCTGTTTTAACAAATTGCCAACAGATGTTATATGAACACCCCCAGGCATTCCGAAACATGTTTTTCCCTTGGCATGTGAAATGCTGCACATCCCTATTCTTTTTTTTCCAAACTAGTTAACAAGTTCATACAGCATTTTGTCCTGTTAAAGCAATACTTCATTCTCATGTTTAGTCTAAAACAGGTAACATATTTATATTCTTTGTATAATTACTTGGGGAAAAATAGTAAATTCATTTAAAACAGACAAAAGTTGAAAACACACAAGCTTCAGATAAGACTGTTATGAAGGACAATCATGTTGTTGTGCAGATAGGGTAAGGAACTTTAGACATGCAAATTACACCATCTGATCACAAACATTTCATCCACTGTTACATGAACAGCATATAAGACTTATTTTCCAAAGATTAAAAAAGCTCAAGAAAAAAAACAGATTTCTTGCCAAAAAGTCCTTGAATCTTTTGACAACATAATATATCCTTTTAAATATTCAGTAAAGAACTATTATGATCTCCCTTAATATTTCATTCTCACTACGGAGAGTTATATTAACATTACAAGAAAATTAAAAGGAAATTAAATATGTCTTCTTTACTTTGCACCTCTTTCTGATTATCTGGAAGGAAACACAACGCAGCTCACTGCAGATGTCTGTTACCAGCACATATTCTGCTAGTGCATTCTGTAAGTTTTCGTATTACATGGTTGTTATATCCCCAGTGATATAATCTGCATTACACTGAAAAAGGCCACAGATCCATATGTTGCTTGGTCCTTAAGATAAGGAATATCTATGGAGTTTGTAGGCATTTCATATTTATTTTACAGTGATAATTTCTATTCATAATCCTTTAAATATTGTGAAAAATACAGTAACATCTACATGTACACATCCAATGAAAAGTCTTCAAATGAGGCTGCATTTTGCTTCTCCTTTTAAAGGTAAAACTTTAAAGTTCAACAGAAACAGAAGAAATCATTGGTACTGCCTGTAGTCTCCGAAGGGAGAGGCTTGTAACTGAGATGGGTCTTCAGAAAGTTGAGGACCTGTAATAAAAAAACAACAGCAATTGTTTATCGCTCTGCAGTATATTGCTGCCCTGAATATGTTCCCATTAGGGTCAAGGGAAAAAGTTGGAGTTCTTAGGGTATGATTGTTCCATACTAACGTGCAATTGGGAAGGCACCAAAAGTTAAGAAACTGCTGTCATGTGTTTAGAACTAGAATTGACAACTCTATGAAATCACTATTACACAACTTTTTGATGCCTGTTATGTGAAAGTATTAAAAGTTTGCAGATAATTTTAAGTATCCACAAATGTTTTATTTTGAATGCTTTCAAATTTATTGTAGTGAAAATAACTCCCATAATATTTAATGGAACTTTTAAAAGAAGTAAAATTGTTTTTCAGTAAGAGAATTAAATACCAGATTTTACAGCATATGAAACTAAGCAAATGTCTTACCATTTGGAAATTGAGCAGATGCAAATCTTGTTAACAGGATACCTGCTCCTTCAATTAAAGCTAGAAGAATTCCTCCCATAGCTGCAGATCCAACCATGGCAATTGGTCCATCTTATAAAAGTGATTTTTAAAAAAAGAGAGATTTAGAATAATCTTTAAAAATCATTCTATAATAATACATCAGATTACATGTTATGTTGGAAATGTCAATCATATAATAATAATAATAATTATTATTATTATTATTATCATCATTCATTCATTCATTCATTCATTCATTCATTCATTCATTCATTCATTCATTCATTCATTCATTCATTTATTAACCATCCCTTTGCAATTGTTAAACATTTAAAAACAAAGAACAATACAAAACACAAAAGCATCATGAGACAAAAGAATAAAAATAGCAGTAAAATAAACCCAGAGGGGACTAGAAAGGAAGAAAGGGATATCAGTCATTCTTTCCAAAAGCATTGACGAAAATGGGAAAGTAAAGCTAAAAAACATTGAAAATTAAAGTGTAGATTCTTTATAGCAGGCGTGTACAACCTGCAGCCCAAAGGTCACGTATATCACTCCAAAACTTTAGGTACAACTTCCCGCCATCCTTTCAAGAAATTCTAATGTTGTAGAAAATTAAGAATAATAGGATATGCATTGATAAAGGCTCGTTATACATTTTCATCACCTGTCAGAAAGTTTAACAAATGTTCATAGGTAGTATCTCTACAATATCCTTACTTCTTGAAGCTAAAATGGCCCCTGTTAAAGCACCACTGGAAATAGAATTCCAGGGATCTTCTTTTCCTCTTGCTTTCACCAGGCTACAGTCGATCATGGAAAAGAGACCACCCCAGATAGCAAAGCTACCTATTTGAATGAAAAATAATTGAAAATTTATAACCAAAGTTTTAGTGGTCATTTTTAAATTTGGATCCTAGAAAAAGAAGCTAGAGGAATTTTTATTTTAAGTTCAAAAAGAAACAAAATCTATGGTTATGAACAAACATATCAAATATTCAAGAATTTTAACACAAAAAGGAAGTATAATTAATGCCCACCAAAGTTCCTTAGGGATATTCCAAAAGGTAAGAACATTTGATTAAAATCTGCATCTCCTTAATTTTTCAAAACAGTTCACTTAATAAATAAAATACTTTCCCCCCTTCTTTCTTCTTTATTCTGGATTATATGGACAAGACCATGTAGTTTCTGGAAATTGCTTGCCACTTTCCCCCCCTAAGGCTGAGAGTAATTGGCTCAAAAACTACCCATGTGGCTTTTGTACCCACGACATGTTTAGAACTCAGGTCTCACCACTCCTGGCCCAGGCCTTAACATCTAGGCCAAGCTACTTCTCAGTTCATACATTAAATGACAATAATTTACCCACTTTTACCCTATTTTAAGATAACTGTTTTGTTCTCTCATTGGAATTGAACACAGACATATTTTATCACAAATGTATATACAAGGATGCTTGTTGAAAGTATTGATCTATGCTTCTAAATAACTTTATATCCTTACTTAGACAGGAAAGAAGAAATCTACTGTCTAGCCAGGCAAAAAAAGTTTCTCAAATTTTGAATCTTGAAAGATAACTATCAAGTGTTCTTTTCTCCCTGCTTAAGTAGACAGGGCACTTGAAAGAGGTGGTCTTCCTTCTCCATCTAGGAAGGAAACGCTCAAGTAAAAAATATATTGACAAATGTAATATGAGTGTTACCTTTTCCTGATTTAAAAGAAAATAGGCTTTTGTTCCCTTCTTTCCATTGTCAAAAGCACAGGGCAGATAATGGCACAGCTATAGTAGCCCCTTCTTCAGTTATATACTATACTAAAGAAAAGTAAAGATCATGTCCATCAAGAAATGTTAGCACTTTTCTTTTTAAAACAGAGAAGGAAATAATAATATACAACAATAATTACCTCCCAACTGTGGTGCTCTGGTTTTAATAGCTGTCAAACTACCCCGCAACCGGTAATTTACACCCTGGAAAAGGTAAAAATACACTATTAAGAGTAATACCAAAGGTTTTTATTCAATTTACAATCTATAGAATTTAATCTATGATCCTGAGACTGATATAGTAAGCTAAAATTCTACTCATCACCATGCTGAGACAGGCAGCAACGGCTGTAAAGAGCTCTTCCAAAAGTAAAAAGTTTTTTTTTTTTACTTTGTATTTTTAACCCATAAAAGTGCTCTTCCAAAAGTAAAAAGTTTTTTTTTTTTACTTTGTATTTTTAACCCATATCTGACTTTTTGTAAAGTACATATATTAGACAGGCTACCAATTTGTTTTAGCTACATGTGATCTCGCACAATTTCAGGTACCCATCCACTTTTGCAGAGCATGGGTGCCTGAAGTCACGTGAGATCACGGACCCCAGAACCTTTCACTCTCGGCGTGAAAAGCATTTGCAAGCCAACAGGATGCTGAAAGCAACGCGATATCGCTTCCAGCATCCCGTCAGCTTGCAAATGCTTTTCGTGCCGAGAGTGAAAGGTTCTGGGGGCTGTGATCTCGGGCAACTTCAGGCACCCACCTGCTTTTGGAGAGAATGGGTGCCTGAAGTCACGCGAGATCATGGCCCCCAAAACATTTCACTCTCGGCGCGAAAAGCATTTGCAAGCTGAACAGTAGGGTGGAAAGGAAATCGTCCTGCTTTCCTCTCTCTCAAAGGCAAAGAAACCGCGGCAGAGAGGAGACAGATCTTTGCAAGGCAGCATGGTTGATGGATAGAAGTTTTATGGGACCTGTTTTAACTGGTTATTTTGTTTTAATTATATTGTGGTTTTGATTCTTGCTTGCTGCCCAAAGTTGTTTCTGGTAGATGAATGGCTATATGTGCTTGTTTGTTTAATAAATAAATAAAAAATAAAGATAACATTCTTCATCCCTGGAGGTTTTTAAGAAGAGGCTGAGCAGCCACTTCTCAAGTGTGGGTTAATTGGTTTTCCTGCACAGTGCAGAGAGTTGGATTACATGATACTTGTGGATCCTTCCACAATTATATGATTTTATTATTTCAGAGAAATAGGCATTTTTTAAAATGTGCTTCACATTGTATATATAAATAAATATAACATATATAATTTTATAAATTTAAAATATAAAAAACTCGTGGACTTTTCACTGAATTCATTATTTCCAAAACTCTGTATTTAAACACTATATAAAAAGTAATCATAAACTTGTCTCTAGAAATTATTTTAACTTACCACTGGGGAATTTCTGAATCCTTTGACGGCTTGAAAGATGCCTCCACCGATGGCTCCCATTGTGAAAGCACCACCACAATCATCCACTATTCTCCAGGGGCTAAATATATATATATATATATAAATCTTATAACTTGATCACAGCAAACAATTCCTCAGATACTTCAGCTTCAATGTATTATGTCCATTAGCTTGCTAACAAATGCACATCCCCAAAAAATCAAAACAAAAACCAACAGACAAATACAGTATATGTTTCAAGGTTATTTTTCATTGTGGACCCTCTACTACAGTCTTGAGTCTAGGCAACAAAACCTTGCAACATTATATGTTGCATAAAAGATCTGGTCAGAAGAAAGAAATCAACACAGAAATCATCTGAAAGGCCTAGGATTGCTGGTAAAAAAGAAAAGAAAATAAGATTATCGTGCTTTATCAAATAACATCTATTCTACAGTATTAAAAGACATGTGTGATTGATTGAACTTCTGTACCACACAAATATTTGGGCAAGCTCCGGGAGACAATGGAGAATAGGGGAGCCTGGAGTGCTATGGTCCATGGAGTCGCGAAGAACCGGACAGTACTTAGCGACTGCACAACTACCACACAAAGATGATGTGCTAAAGCAGAGGCCTTCAAACTTGGCAACTTTAAGACTCGTGGACTTCAACTCCCAGAAATTCTGGGAGTTGAAGTCCACAAGTCTTAAAATTACAACATTGGACACGCCTGCCATAGGGTTTGGTAAAAAAAAAAAAAAATCAAGATGGAGAAAATGTGATAAAGGAAAATACTGAT
>QLTV01004104.1:29145-106366 GCA_003457575.1 Thermophis baileyi | reverse complement strand
TTTCTCAATGCCTTACAGAAAAATGAAGCTTTGTTTAATAGTACAAATATGGAGTATTGTTTAATATTGAAGACTTCCAAAAAGGAACTGAAGAATCCATTCTTCTTTCCATTCTGTAAATCACACCATTAGTCTCCTTGTTTTTGATTCCAAGAGTTGCTCTACAGCAGAGGTCTTCAAACTTTCTCCAGCCAGCATAGCTAGCTGGAGAATTCTGGGAGTTGAAGTCCACGAGTCTTAAAGTTGCCAAGTTTGAAGGCCTCTGCGCTAAAGGAACTCTGTAGTATCTGCACTGTAACAGTGCTGAGGGGAGAACATTGCAACATGCCCTAATAAAGGCCCATTGATATTTTTGGTTTATCAGTGTATGATGATAGGAAACTATATGTCTCCAATTAAATATTCTGGCAATACTGTGTAATCATTAACAGCAGAGATGGGGATACCCTCTACTGTACATATGGCGCTGAGTTAGGATTTACAAGACCCCTTGGCTAGCTGCTGGGAACTGATCAACAGTGCTGCACTGATTGGGTTGTTAGCTGCTGGGAATTGTACAGTAATTCTGCAGCACCTTAAGACCGCAGGCTCTCCTGCCTCCCGCAGAGGATGGAGTAGAAATTGGACTGATATTTACAGATGACCTGTTTGCCAAACGGGCAAGGAGTCGCTCAGGGCACGTCCAATCTAACAAAGCCGCGCGCAGCCATTTCATTCCACGTGCCTTCTCTTGGCTAGAAGTCGCTTCTCGGTCAAAGGCCGCCGGGTTCCGGCCACCCTTCAAAGAAGCTGCCTCTTTGGGATCCCTTGCCGATCCACTTTTAAAGGAGCCACGCGGGCTGCAAGACGTTCCGCCCCGAGGATACCCCGAGTCCTTGCCCTCTAAGAGGACCGAACAGCTGATTCGCCCAATCCACATCCCCAAGGTGACCGGCAGGAGAAAGGACAACGGCGCGGGTCCCAAGGCGCCCCCATTAAGGACGGAGCCGGCTGCCGCTCGGGAGAAAAAAAACAGGCAGGGAGAGGCCGAGGCAACGGCCACGACCACGGCCACGGCCATTGCTTACCAAGGCTCTCGCGCGTATTCCTCCATCTTCGTCCCCGTTTCCACACAGCGGCGTGACGCGCAGTCAGACGTTTGCCGGCTTGTGAATCAGGCGGCTTTCGGGCCCCGGCGACGCCAGGCGCAGCCATTGGCTGCCAGTCCTTGAAGGGGCCGGCTCAACTAACGAGGCCCGGTTCCGGAGCTGAGCGGCGCCCACGTGTTGCCCTCCGACTGTATCGGGGACGCCGGGCCGAAGGAAAATTCTGGAGGAAAATTAGTTTGATTCCGGTGTGGGATCTCTGTGCTATAAAGGAGGGGGGGGGAGGCATTCCCCAAAAGTGGAGTTTTCTAGCATCGGGGTACCGTAAGAAAGCAAAAGAATAACTCACTGTTAAATGAAAAGAACCCTCTGTAAACATGTGCCTCAGATGCTATGTTAGATGATTAGGGGACTGGAGGCTAAAACATACGAAGAACGGTTGCAGGAACTAGGTATGTCTAGTTTAATGAAAAGAAGGACTAGGGGAGACATGATAGCAGTGTTCCAATATCTCAGGGGCCGCCACAAATGAGGGTAGGACAAGAAGCAATGGATGGAAACTAATCAAGGAGAGAAGCAACTTAGAACTAAGGAGAAATTTCCTGACAGAACAATTAATCAGTGGAACAACTTGCCTCCAGAAATTGTGAATGCTCCAACACTGGGAGTTTTTAAGAAGATGTTGGATAACCATTTGTCTGAAGAGGTATAGGGTTTCCTGCCTGGGCAGGGGGTTGGACTAGAAGACCTCCAAGGTCCCTTCCAACTCTGTTATTCTCTTCTATTCTAAATGATCTGCGTTGATCGATTCAGTATACTCGATTCAATGGATACTTTAAATTTTGACAACGGACATGCTGAGGATAAAATAAAGTGACAAAAAAGTCAAGGTCGACTAGTTTTATCGGGAGCTTAAATGACGTCTCACTACCATTTCCTGACTCTGTGGCTCACGTGTGAAAGGGTTAAGTTCTTTTTACTGCACAGTACTGTACATTCACCTGAATGGCCTAGGGTTGCTGCTTAAAGAAAAGAAAAGAAAAGAAAAGAAGATTATTGTGCTTTGTCAAAATCCACGGTATAAAAGGACATGTGTGATTGATTGAACTTGTATACCACATGGATAATTGGGCAAACTCCAGGAGACAGTGGAAAATAGGGGAGCCTGGTGTACTTTGGTCCTTTGAGTCACAAAGAGATGGACATGACTTAACGACTACATAACTTCCACCACACAGATAAAGATGTTGCATTAAAGGAACACTGTGGTATATCTGCGCTGTAACAGTGCAGTGTCTAACGAAGAGCTTAAGATGGAAAAATTATAAAGCTGCAAATTCTTCCTCCTGCCTCTTTCTGCCCCTTGGCACACTCTTTTTCCCATATCCCTCTGCTGCCTCTGATCCCTGTCTATTTGCACATGTGAATTGGACCAGCCCGAGACTACTAAATAACCCAAATATGGCCATGTTTGCTTTGCTGACATAGCCTTTTTATCCCGTCACAAGATTAATGAAAAGCCCTCACTGAAACTTCATCTAGGAAGCAAGAGGCGAGAAATGTACAGTACAGTAATGACATTTGAAGAGTGGTCTCTGTGTTGGAGAGAGATCCTAGCATCCGGTAATTGGATCTTTTATGACTGAACAGGACTGCCCTTTGCATGCCAAAATAAGGACTGAACCACGGAGAACCAGGGAAAGAGCATTCCTGAGCATGGACATGCGTGCAGATTTTTCTACCTCTGTCACAAAGGCTTTATTTTGGAGATTGATGATGCATATCGAATGAATCAAGACTATACATTTAGAAGAAGAGCCAAGTTAGTGTATGGTGGCAAAAAAACTTTAGCATCTCTTCTGGTAGTACCTCTTATTAACAAATTTCATAAAGATTTAAATGGGGGTGACGTAGGGAGGAAGGGAAGGGAAAATACTGGTAGTCCTCAACTTGTGACCACAATTGAGCCCAAAATTTCTGTTGCTAAGCGAGCCATTTGTTAAGTGAATTTTGCCCCATTTTACAACCTTTCTTGCCATAGTTGTTAAATGAATCACTGCAGTTAAGTTAGTAACATGGTTGCTAAGTGAACCTGACTTCCCCATTGGCTTTGCTTGTCAGAAGGTCACAAAAGGGGATCACATGACCTCAGGACACTGCAACCGTTATAAATATGAATCAGTTGTGAAGCGTCCGAATTTTGATCACGTGACCATGGGAATGCTGTAACGGTCCTAAGTGTGAAAACTGGTCATAACTCACTTTTTTCAGTGCCGTTGTAACTTTGATCACTAAATGAACTGTTTTAAGTCAACGACCACCTGTAGTTGGTTATGCAGGCTATATATGAGACGGATTGCATCTACCTTATTATTTAACCATTTCCCCCTCACTCCAGTTTAAATCCTACATCGATCAAGCTACTTCATGCATCTGATGTAAGGAGCTGCAGCTCAAGACCTATGCCTTTTAATAAAAAAAAATAGTTGGAAATACTGCTACCGGATTCCTGATGTTTTTGTCAGGAAAATATACAAACTGTATTACCACATTTCCTTCTTGGCATTATGTTGAAGAAGCCCCAAATACTGAAACTAAAAGTAAAGTAACAACAGCACACCTCAAACATCTATCTAGTTCAACAAAAGTAGAGGACTGAAGGCCAGTAAGGCTTTTATTTACAGTAACACAAAGTTGAAGTATTGCACAATATTTACATCATATAACAACATTTTACATGTCATGTAATAATAGTGACTGCCAGCAGATGGAGTGCATTGTTTGTAAAAAGTATGTTTAGGAAAGGTCTGAGGGGGATGGGAGAAAAACCTACGTAAAAAAGAATATTTTGACTGCTTTGGCAATTATTAGATTGCACTAAAATTCACAAGGCCTGGTAATGTGCACTTTGAAAACACATTTTTAAATAGTGTAAGTATGCATTAATACAGTGATAATTAATTTGATATGTTCATTCAATCATGTTTCTTAATGACATAATCCAGTTTCGATTATATAAGTACCGTAGCATTTTGGGAATTACATTTTTCTATTTTGACATTTATTTATTTATTATTTATTTATTAAATTTGTATGCCGCCCAACTCCCAAGGGACATCAGTCTATTATTTCTTTCAAATATCATTAAGACATACTGTAATAAATTATGATGCAAACCAACCATCCCCAAGGTGATACTCTCCAACATGCTATTGGCTAGCTCATTTTGAAGTTGAACAGATCTGAAAACAGTAACCTGGATAAAACTTAATGCAAATGTCAAACAATGAAGCAAGCATTAATTTTTCAGCATCATTTCTATATATGACCTTCCAACATGAATGCTAGCTGTTACAAAGCAGGTGAAAGAAGATGGAGAAGGTGAGTCACAGAAAAAGCAGAACAAGAGGTATGAACCCTCCATATTATTTGCATAATAAAAGATATGAAACATTTGGGTCAGGATTCCCCAACCTGGAATGCTCATGAATGGAATACTTGTTCAATACTTTAGTGCAGGGGTGTCAAACTCAAAGCCCAGTCCGCGGGGTGCTTAGATCTGGCCCAGAGGGCCGCCCTGGAAACAACAAAGCGGCCCTCCCGGGCTCTGTTTTCAGCCGTGACGGCCCCCTGCAGCCCTCTGCCAACAAAAATGGAGCTCGGGGGGGGGGGCTGCACTGGCAGAGGGCTAGCAAAACAAACTAAAAACAAAAAAAGAAATGTTTCCCCTTTTGCATTTGAGCATGCAAGAAGGGACAGGAAAGGAGAAAGGGAAAGAGGAAAGCCAAAGAAAAAGAAGGAAAGATGGGAAGAGAGCAAGGAAGGAAAAATAAGGAAAGGTGGGAAGGAAGAAGAAAGGAAAATGAAGAGGGAAAGAAAAAGAAGAAAAGGAAGGAAGGAGATTATAATGAGAGTGAGAGAGGATCTGAAGGAAGTCCTGTCTGAGCACTTGGCCACCACAGGTGCCTCCGACATGAGTGACAAGCTGGCCACGCCTACCCTGGCCATGCCTCCTGGCCACGCCCCCACGCCCCCGAGGTCAAACACAACCCTGATGCAGCCCTCAATGAAATCGAGTTTGACACCCCTGCCTTAGTGGAACATCATTTTGTGAAAATTAATTTAAATTAATTTAAAACCTGACAATTTTCATTAATGCTACTGTGGCATTTAGTGAGTTTTTGAAATAAAAGCTGAGGAATAAAAACTTTCCACTAATAGTTCCAGAACTACTCAGAAACTACCATCCCTACTGTCCCTATATTTTGCTAGCAATGTAACATCTTCAGAGGACACTTCAGAGAAGGACTGAAAGATCTAAACTGTTTTTACTGAAAATCTCCCAGATTAGAATGGAAGATACATCCTATTATACTCAGCTCTCCACTTACTAGCAATTGTAGATAGGCAATCCAAGTCTATGCAAATGTATTCAAAAGAAAATCTGATGGGCTTTCTATCTAGCTTTAAACTGCATGTTGATGAGGGTTGGGGACTTGTTTAATGACCTGTGCATTGGAAGTGTGCTGTACCACAATAATAACTATAATTTTCTATCATTCATTTTGTGTAAGATTCAAAAGAAATATCAAATTGAAAACTCCTGTATTTTCAATGGAAAAGTAGAAGATATGCTGCTTTCAACAAACTAAATCTTTCATTAAATTAAGAAAGCTTCAGGCATATTCTGATTTTACATATTATTGAGAGAAGTGAAATAAGACACTGCATGCCAACAAGGAGATGCATTTGTTTGTAGATGTGTGAGCAGTTGATATACACACTTAAAGATTTTGTTTTCATTTCTGCACCCATGCAGCGAGCCAGCAGCTTAGGGAATTTTGTTTTGTTTTTCTTTTTAGAAAATGTGCAAGTTTCTCTTTCATTGCCTTTAAAAACCTAAAAGTTCAAGACTAAATTTGGTCATGCAGCACTTCAAGATTCCCTGGAATGTCCTCAAGTTTCAAACTCCTCTGATGGATATCAGCTCCACCTCCTGTCTTGTATGATTGGCTTTCCTCTGCTTGGCTGAACTGCTGTCACTTTTCATTGGCCAGTTTCTCTACATCTGCATAGTCATTATAATCCAAGCTGTAAAGGGGGTTTGGTTTCTTACATGTAACATTTCAACACCTCTACAGTACCAGAAAAAAGAACCTGGTTTTACAGAAATCCCAACTCTGGTTTTTTTAAGCTTGCTTTTTAATATACACACAAATACATATAGATACACATATACAGAGTGTACTCTTGCAACCTGCCAAGATGTCTAAAGTAGCAAAATACCGACGGCAAGTCAGTGAAGATCCAGATATTGACAACTTATTATCCACTTTATCTCCAGAAGAGATGGAGGAGCTAGAAAAAGAACTGGATTCATCTGATACAGATGGGAGCATTACGGTAGGCTTCGAGCAGAGAGATAAAACTGACAAGCAATTGAGTGGCAAGTGCAATCGAGAGGAAACACTCAGCCACCGTGAAAAGGAGTCCAAGAAATTTATTCCAAAGGAACAGTCAACGGATGTAAGTTGCTTTTGGGGAAAGATGCATTGGTATAAGGGGAGGTGGAGTAATGCTAGCTGTAAACTATGGCTAGAATTATACAGTTTGCTAAATTAAAACACCAGATTTTAGGGTTTTTTTGCAATGTCTAAACCCAGTCAGAAAGTCAAAAGAAAAAGATTGCTTTTTCATAGTAAGATGCAACTCACATCCTTTTTTCATAAACTTGATCAGTGTAATCAAGTTTATTAAGCTGCGTTAAGGTATACATTTATTGCTTTTCATTGTCACAAATATTTTCCTAAAGCTTTGCTGAATAAAACAGTGAATGGGTTTACACTTCTTACTAAATCATGTTTGTTTCATCATGTTTATTGAGTCAATCACAATGATTAAGTTCATTTACTGTGTAAAGTCAAAATGATACAACATTATTAACATGAGTGAATGCTGTGACAGAGCACTTTTTTTTAGTTTCTTGGAGATAATTGTCTCATGTAGGGAAGTGAAAATTGTTCCCTGTTAGGTTGAGTTGAAGCCCCAAAACTGTTTCTGGTTCTAGCTTTACAATATTGGGAGTCCAGTCTTAATGCTTCTGTGACTGTGCCGATAATATCTGAGAGCTTAGTTACTGCAAGAGATGAGATGGAGAAGGTCATCCCACATTGGCTGGATTTGTGAAAGTCATAATTTACTTTAATGATAAATTGTTGAACAAGCTTGAGTAGTCTTGTGCCACAATGCCTTAAAGCAGAGGTCTTCAAACTTGGCAACTTTAAGACTTGTGGACTTCAACTCCCAGAATTCTCCAGCCAGCTGGCTGGAGAATTCTGGGAGTTGAAGTCCACAAGTCTTAAAGTTGCCAAGTTTGAAGACCTCTGCCTTAAAGGATGGTTTGAAAACCACAAAACTACCGGTAGGTTCATATGACACTCTAGGTCAGAATCAAACAAAACACAGTATGGATTGGTGGCATGAGTTAACCCAAAGATTAGGATTTGTAAAAACATGGTTTACAGTTTAGCATGTTGGGCATGCTAAATGTCCAAATGTCTATTTTGACATTTAATAAATTATTATTAAACAAATCCAACCACTATTTTACTCTCTCTGCCTTTTATAGCAGCTAACACCAAAACACTATAAGGGATGTGTTTACATAGTATGCAAAGCCAAAATGTGTTTTAATTGTTTGAGGTTTAGCATTTCATGTGAATTCCATTGTTTAAAAAACCATGGGGTAGAGTGATTATACCATTTCCAATCCTTTTGAAGTCTAGGGGGGAAAAAGTGAGATAAGTATCCATGTGATTCTACAATATGTTTATTTATTATAGAATTATGGTTTACTAAATAGCCTGCATTTGCAGACCATCTGAAAATAAGCTGTTACATGGTCTGGGACTGGGTTCATATCAATAGACAAATGCATTTTAGAGTAGTGTTTTGTTCAAGTCCAGCCTATATGTCATGCCACCTGACAAGGAATGATGGGAGATAAGCTCTATGCTATGTTTATAAATGTGCCAAACTGTATTTTGTTTACCTATGATAACTATATAAATCACAGTTGACTAAATTCTTTCAAAACATTCACCATACAGTAGCTTATTAACCATACATTTTTGACTTAGCTTTTTACGCGAACCCAGGCTTTACGTTATGTTCCTTGAGAGGTGAGGCTAGACCAGTGGACTTTGTTTTGCCAGCAGCAACCACACTTGCTTGCCCAGCGCTAAATAGAAATGTAGATGGGTAGGAGCTGAATCTATCCAGTACTAAAGAGATCCCTGGAGGAAAAAAAGAACTTTAACTTGCAACAAGCAAGGCTGGTTCTGGCCATAAGCATAATGAAGCAGAGGCTTCACGTGGTGGACTAGGAACACAAGCCCAAATGGAATAAGGTTAAAAAAACAAAAAATCTAAGGGCAGCTTTTTTTTTTTTTTTGCTTGAGGCACAGAATAGAGGTAGTCCTTGATTTACAATGGTTCATTTAGTGACCATTCGAAGTTACAATGGCACTGAAAAAACGACTTATGAGCATTTTTCACACTTATGACAATTGCAGCATCCCAATGGTCATGTGATTTACATTCAGATGCTTGGCAACTGGTTCATATTTATGACGTTTGCAGTGTCCCAGGGTCATGTGATTATTTTTTGTGACCTTCTGATAAGCAAAGTCAATGGGGAAGCCAGATTCACTTAACAACCATGTTTCTAATTTAACAACTGCAGTGATTCACTTAACAAATGTGGCAAGAAAAGTTGTAAAATGGGGTAAAACTCACTTAACAAATTTCTCACATAGCAAAAATTTGGACTTAATTGTGGTCATAAGTTGAGGACTACCTGTAGTAGTTTGGTGCAGTGGTATATATATATATATATATATTCTGAGCTACAAACTTGCCAACCATGTGTTAATCTAACATAGTTTGAATTCATCCCACGCGTTAATGAATATATATGCTGCCTTAGACACATTTTAAATGTTGTACAATCTCCTCTGCTGTGGCTAGTACTGTATGAAATCAGATTAGCTGAATAAATCATGGTTGAGTTAACCAAGGGGGAACATGTATTGTGTATGCACAACAATAGATGCATACACCAAATGATGAAAAAGAAGTGGGCTGTATATTTTGTCTCAGATGTAGATGTCTAAGACCTGCAAAGTTCTGTCAGCTTGTCTTGCAAATGGGTGAGTTGATGCAGCTGTCACCAAGTAAAATTTGGCAGAAGGATAGGAAGAATAACTTCTTTGCAGATGGTATGGGTTTTTTCCCCCTTAAGTGTGATACAAGGAATAACATTTGGTGACTTCTTCCAAAAGCATATTAAAATCTCAGCACTTATCAGAAATACATTATGCAAAAATGTTTTCCTTTATTTCTCTAAAATCTGCTAGAATGTTAATGTATTTTGGAAAGCTTATCTCCTTACAGCTCTATTTTACTTTGACTTATTGCCATGTTTGGATAATATGCTAAGTTACCATACTTGGCAAAAGAGTTCCAGTTTCACTACACATCTTCCCATTCCCACAGCTCTTTAATCAAAGACAGAGGCTTACTGATGATTTGGTATATTACGCAAATGTAAAGTAACAACTTTAGTTAGCAGGAACTGGGAAGATAATTTCAAATTCAGTTCTTGCTAACAACCTGTCCCAACTCAAGTGTTTATGGGAGGGGAGGAACTTGAAAAATATGCATGCCAGTTTATTTTGTTTTGCTAGCTGATTGGAAAGAAGACTAGGACAATAATAACAGAATTATAGTATTTCATTAGAATGCTCTTTCTTGAAGATCATTGTTTCTGGCTCATTCTAGAGATCAGCAGGAACCATCTTGAACTTGAAAGTTGGTAAAAATAGCAGGAAGCAAAGTAGACCATACATTTGCCCTTCAGAACTTGTAATTCGCTAAGCTGAACTGAAGCTATGTATGTTATGTGTTATGTATGCCATGTATTATAGCTAGCAAGTGGCTTGATTTTGCCATTTCGGGTAATAATAACATGTTATTTAAGATTTTAGTACCCAGAGGTTAGTGAATTGTCCTTGCTTTGGTGAGTCACAAGCTCTTTGATTCTTGCATAGGAAAGACCTCCAGAAAACTTTAGGCTTGCACAGATTTATGGCATGTTTCTCTTTATTTCAATCTTATCTACCCTGGTGACTGAGCATTAAGGATTTGGTGCCCCCAACACATCTAGGGGGCAACAAGTTGGAATAGACTGCTTTATTTGTTGGTGAACAATTATTCTCTGTGTAGATTAAAGGACACAGGAGTGAATCTTGCAAATCACTCCTGGGAATCAAAGGCTCTACATGGATTTATTAATGGAGTTCATAACTGCACGCTCTAAACATTGCTATAATAAGAAATAAGTAATTTTAGAAAAAAATAAAATAAAATATGCAATGTTTTCCTCATAGATAATTTGATTGCTGTGCAGGATTTATATTTCTCTCACAACATAAAACCTTTTCTCTGGAGCAGGACTTTTTAAATACTGTGCAAATACACAAGTAGTTCAATTTTAATTTAGACATTGTGGCCAAGAATTACCTTCCACTTAATGACTGAACCACTGTAGAACCCTTTGACAAATTGAGAAAATGGACATCTCTGAACATCTTTCAATTAACAAATCCAAATAAATTACTTCATGTCACATATTTTGTTTTTAACATTATACAAGGGGTCAGAGTGTAACAAAATATATAGCTTTCTCAAGCTAAGATAAAGACAGATCTCTATTAACATTTACACATGTTAAAACACTGTCAGTGTCAGGCCTTTTTGAGTGAGGATTGCTATCTTACTTACTCTGAAGTTCTATTCTGTAATGCTGAACTGTGGGAAACAAAGCTAGTTGGCCAGTGGTCAAACTCTCTAGTGTAGTAAATCTGGTCTTTTAGATCATCTTACAGTAAAATGATATTGCTGAGCTGACTCTTCTCTTTCTGTCTCTAGAGAGAAAGAGAAAAAAATATCCTGTTCATTCCTTTTCTTTTCCTCGGGCTTGTTAGTAGCAGATGGATTAACACATCTGAAAGCAGCAGTAGGAAGGCTACAAGGGCCAAGTTTGTTATGACACCACATAGCTCTTCACCATATGGGGAGAACAAATCACTCGATCCCAGAAGTTCTCTACATTCTTCCGTAAGGAAAGACTGATGCCTTTTCATTCTCATGTTTCATTATGTCGTTCCAGAATGTACAATGCAATTGAAACTGTTAAGAGAATTGACATTCTATATAAGTAACTTTATTTGTTTATCATTTTGTCTTCAGGAATTCAACAGAGCATACATTGTACTCTGCCCTCATATTTTTTCCTTATGACAGTATGACAACCACCCTGTAAAATAGATTGGGCTGAGAAAAAGGTGACTGGCCCCCAAACCACCCACACCGAGCTTCTGTACTAAGTGTGGACTAGAATCTAAATCTTTCCAGTACCAATTCAACCCTTAACCTCTAGCATACTGGCTGCGATTTTTATAATAATTTTCTCAAGGCTGAGCACTTTTGTACAAGATGCTACCAATTTGCTTACATAAGCCCATGCAATCATCTGATATTTGTGCAGATATTGTGCTTAAATTTAGCCTCTTACTGCTGTAGTTACAAGACCTGGTGCAAATAGAGAATTTCTAAGCTGCAATTGTCTTGGCAGAGGCAGCAGTACTGTTATGCAATGCTGGCTTTAATTGAATAGTCCAAATGAATCTTTGGGGGGAATATCTGGCATACTTCATACTCTAGCTCTTGCCAGCTTGCCAGAAACAGGAAGCTAGATGCAAAACGTATAGCTTAGTATCCTTTATTATATTACATTTTTTTGAGGTAGAAGGGATTTAATTTTCAGCATAAAATTGAGTGTAGAGTATTCTGTTATTGATCTACAGATTGGCACAGATGGTTAAGACATCTCAGCCAACTAATTTACCAGAATATTCAGAATATTCAGTTATAGATTCTGTATGGACATAACGGTAGCAGAGGTGCCCATAGCATCCTTTCATACAACTTTGTCAATTTCTGCTCCATTTCAAACAAGAAGTTAGTAAGCTTGATGAAGAAAAGGCTGGTCTTCTGAAGATGCTCTAAAATCAGTCCTGGGTGGTTTGAACCTGTTCAAGACTGAAACTTTAATGACATTATTTTTGGATTCTCCCCAGTTATGTGCTATTGCTTACACAAATACACACCAGTTATAAAGAGGCAGAAATAACCTCTGAGACAGCTTTATTAGCACTTGATTATTTGAGCTTCTATCATGGTCATCTAGAGTCTTGACCATATCTAGTTATATTAATGCCTCAAGGGAATGCAGTCTTGTGAGTCGATTCAGAGCTATGTGGATTATTCTGCATACAGTAGGTAATCAATGTATAAAAACAATACTATAAATATGTAAGATAAATGTTGATACTGTACAAAGTGATGCCTTAATAACAGCAGGGAAAGCAGAAGTTTAAGATGAGATTCAATATGCATGTAGCTATCTTCTAAACTGTTGCACAGCTACTTGTTTTTAATTCATGCTAATTTCTCTTTATGCCAAATAATTTGATTCTTCTGCTAACAGTCAACACTGTGCCTGTCCTACAAAATCTAGGCTTTAAAAGTGGAATTAGATAAATTAGTAGAGGCATAGTAGATCTATCAACAATTAGTAGTCATACTAGTTCTAAATGGCATTGCCAGATTTAAAGACATTATATCTCTGAATAGCAGTTGCTGGAAATAAGGAATTGAGTGCCTGATTATTAAGCCTCTACAGCACAACCAACACAAGCTATGAAAAGGATAACACTACCACACATCAAAACATCTCAGAAAACAACTAACACACAGCGTCACCACAGCACACAAACCAACTAAACCTCTAAATTAAACCAAAGACCCAGTACAGGTAGTCCTCCCAGTACATTTAGTGACCGTTCAAAGTTACAACGGCACTGAAAAAAGTGACTTATGACCGTCTTTCACAGCTACAACCTTTGCAGCATCCCCATGATCATGTGATCAAAATTCAGATGCTTGGCAAATGATTCATATTAATGACCGTTGCTGTGTCCCAAGATCATGTGATCACCTTTTGCGACTTTCTGACAAGCAAAGGTTGTAGCTGTGGGGAAGCCAGATTTACTTAACAACTGGATTACTAACATACCAACTGCAGTGATTCACTTAACAACTGAGGCAAGAAAAGTCGTAAAATGGGGCAAAATTCACTTAACAAATGTCTCATTAACAACAGAAATTTTGGGCTCAATTGTGGTCGTAAGTCGTAAGGACTACCTGTAGTAAAGATTGTAATGAGTGGGTTGAGTTGAAAGGCAACATCTAGACCATAATGAGCTCTACAGCTGAAAAAGAGGGTGAATCCTTGGATCTCCTGGCCAAGATACACTTACCAAGCAATATAACAAATGGCTCTCTAATATGTTTCAACACATTTTGATTTAATACTGACAGCTTTTTCAGTATAAGCAACTAACTGTCAAAGTAGAAGATAAAGCAGATTCTATAGATTGGAGTAGGCATATATTTTTCTCCCTTATTTCAAGTAATCTCTGTTGGATTTATGGCCAGCTTAATTTGTCTAAGGTTAAATTTTTTGTTATCAATTGGTTCAAACCATAAAACCTCTGGAGCATATATGGTCGTGAATCTGATGAACTGTGTACTGTTCAGAGAAAAAGAAGTAGGTTCTACCCTGAATCTCAAAACTAAGTTATATTTAGAGGTATTCTAACTAGATAACATGTCACCTCTTTCTCTGAACGTTAAGACAACCATAGGTGATCAGTAAGCTGTTTATAAACAACCCAAAATAGAAATGAGTGTTCCTATGATACTTTCACACTCAAGGAGCCAAAAAAATCAGCTCAGAAGGCATTAGTTAACCTTTATTTTCTGTTCCTACCAAAAGGTCAAAACCCCCAAGCCCCTCATAACCAAAAGGTCAAAAACCTCTCCCCAGTTTCAAGTGAGCATTATTCTATAATTGTGGGAAATTGCCAGCCTATAAAAAAAGCTATAACTGCAAATAAACCTCATACCAAACTATATGTTTCTGTCGTTTGCATGTAACAAAACCCCAGGGGCTATTTCTTGGGGAAGAGGTGGACATCTGTGGCAACTGAAAGAACAAAAGTTTCATACTTTCTCATCCAACTGCTTTTCCCTTTCCCCGCGCCCTAGATTCCAAACACATATAGTCATTCATTGATACCCAGCATGACTTAGTTACTAAAGCCTTAATCTATTATATAAATGAAAAACATGGTTTGTATGCACAACATGGTAATCCATACTTAATTGAACCATGGTTTACTATTAATGCAATTATCTGGGTTTGCACAAATATACTGAACCATAAATTGGCCAACCACATTTTAGTCTAGTGCATTGGTTGATAATGTCAGCAATAGAGCCATTTCACCATGCTTCTACAAATGCGTGTCCATGCTGCAATTCAGGCAGTAGAATGAAATGCTGCATTCTTATTCTGCCCTGTACTTGAATTCCTATTCGTTGATATGTCAGCCAGAACACCATATGGCCAAAGAGAAGGCAGGGAGGCAAATACTGCTTCTCTCTTGCTTTTTTTTTTTTTTTACTCTTTCCCAGGTGAGTTCTCATAAATATTTCTAAGAATGCTGTCCAAATTTGTCCATGGTAATACTATGCCTTGGGGTAGTCAGTAGTACAGTGAGATATGGACATCATTTTCTGTCTTCCATGTGATTATTTAATGGACTAGCTTAAAATAATGTTTGGGGAAAGAAAGACCAAGACTTGCACAAAGTAGAAATGTATTGTATGGCTATTCTTTATCTCCCAGTTTATCAAGCATGTAGTAAATCCGGTCATCATTTTTAAGGAACATATCCTCATGATGTCAACTCTGTCTTATCCCCAGTCTGCTATGGATACAACCTAGAATTTTTTAGTTCCAGTATGAAAATGGTATTCTTCAGATACAAAACCAGGGGTGGGTTCCAGATTCAGGTACTGCCGGTTCGCTCAGGGACGCGCTGCGCGGGCGCGCACATGCGCAGTACTTAAAAAAGGCTTCTGCGCATGTGCAGAAGCAAAAAACAAGATGGTGCCGCCTATGGTGCCGCCTAGAGAACCAGCTCGGGGGCATGGCAGGCCTGGGTCGCTGCCGGTTCCAGCGACCCAGCCGCCACGTTACTAACGGTTCTATAGAGCTGGTCCGAACCGGTAGGAACCCACCTCTGTACAAAACTTGTCGTAGGGCTAAGAATTCCTTGGTCTGAAGTCTAGGGATTATATAATAAGGGGCAGGGATCTATCCACTTCTTATTGGCCACCTAAAGTCTACTGAGATTATGGCCTCTCCCTCTCCAGGTTGCTGGCCACTGTGACTTTATTTGTCTTTATTTATTTGTTCTTATTTTTTCTGAGGGGGCTTGGGAGCAAAGTCAATTTACTATTTAGCTGTGTTGCTTTCTATGCATTTTCTCTTGAATGACTACAGCTCCAAAGAGCTTCTGGGCAGGAAGTGTTTTCACTGGTGGGACTCACTGACTTCACCCTGCTCTTCAGAGTTCCTTTTTCTCTTCACATAACATGGTTCTTTAGGTTAACTGTTGGGGTGTGAGGATAATTGAAGGTCCGCTTCACACTGCTTTTGAAGGGTTGAAAGCTGGAAGCAGTAACAATATGGAAGTGCCTTTAAATTGCACAGCTCTTGGATTTAAGTCTCTGTGACAAAGGCAAACCATATCATTATTTCAGAAGTGCACATATGTAGATTTTAAAAAAGCATGGGAAAAAGACTTCTAAGTTGACTCTAAAAGCTTCTGACAAATCAGTCCCCCACAGTATTGCAGTTAAGGACTCATGACTGAAATCCAGGGTCCTTTAACTTGGGGGTAGGGGGCTGGGAGATACAACAATGCAGTCTAGGAATAGCAAGTAATAGATATTGTGCCAGATGGATCCATTCTCCTAACTGCAGGCTGCAGTTCGGAAGAGTTGATATTGCTCACTGCTGAAGTAGAAGTGGAAATTGAGGGAGTAGTCCTCTCTTAAAAAAATACTTGATTAGAAGCCAAGGAATGGTGAGTATCATTTGGGAAAGAACAAAATGAGGAAGATGAAGGATGAAATGGTGCATTGTGGAGGAGAGCATAGCTGGATAGGTATGTTCCCATGCAGGAACATTCCTTTTTCAAAGGTGTGAACATACCTGGACAATTCATTGCAGGTCTCACTTGACCATATTTATTTTTCCTTATGATAAAAATGAGAGAATTGCCTTAGAGTTGGATCCAGAACATTAACTTTAACTTTAAAAATCTCAATGTTAAAGCAATGAACTCAATATTAACTTGCTGTTGCCAATGTTACACTCTGTCTGATCAAAAAGTCCAAAGACATGAGTCAACTGAAGCCTGGGAATTGCCTTGCTCTGGTAAAAAGGGCCATAAAAGGAAGCTTCCCAAAGAAAACGTAGAACTAAGAAGTCTGAACTGCTAGCAACAACATATAGATCTGAAATCTGCTACGATATTAGTAAAAAGTTAAAGTCGCCTTCAAGTCAGGTTTGACTCTTGATTTTTCTTCGCAGTGATGGGAAAGTGGTTTGCCGTTCTTTTTTTGTTGTTGTTGCAAGTTTTTATTTGTTTTTATTTTTCTGTCTATTCTACATCTCGGACATTTCCTGAAGAAATCCCATCCAAATATTAACCAAGACCATCCTTATTTACTTTCTGAATGCTACCAAACCAGGAATTGTCATCTGCTGAGACATTTATTAATTAGGTCACAATTCTAAAATTGTGGGATGAGGCATTTCTATATCATTAAATAACTGCTGAAGTAGAGTTAACATAGGCCTCAATCTGGGGCCTTAGCCTACATTTGCAGGGGCAGAGTCTCTGTTCCCGTTTTCATTTGAACGGTCTTGTTATTCTGCTATATGGTATACTCACAAAGATGTACCACTGTGCTTTCACATCCACTTTTCTTTCATAACACAGCCTGTCATATTATGAACTCAGCTACACATTGCTTTAAGTGGTTTGGTTGGTTTTGGCTTTGTATGGTATAGAAAACCAATCAATCCTGGGTTATTCAACAATAATGATAAAAAAGGTGGCTTGATTCATTTTGAACCCAGTCATTATCAAATTTCTAAGCCGTGGCTTATGATTTAGTGCAGTGATGGCGAACCTATGGCACACGTGCCACAGGTGGCACACGGAGCCATATCTGCCGGCACGTGAGCCATTGCCCTAGCTTAGCTCCAGCACACATGTGCACGCCGGCCAGCTGATTTTTGGCTCGCGCAGGGGCTCTGGGAGGGCGTTTTTGGCCTCCGGAGGGCCTCCAGGGGGCGGGGGAGGGCATTTTTGCCCTCCCTAGGCTTTAGGAAAGCCTCTGGAGCCTGGGGAGGGTGAAAAACGGGCCTACCGGTCCCACCGTAAGTCGGGAAACGGGCCGTTTCTGGCCTCCAGAGGGTGTTCAGGGGGCGGGGGAGGCCGTTTTTGCCCTCCCCAGGCATTGAATTATGGGTATGGGCACTCACGTGCACGCGATAGCGTGCGCGCACACGCTTTCAGCACCCGAGGAAAAAAAGGTTCGCCATCACTGATTTAGTGTGATGTAAAAACCTAGCCAGTTGAGGCAAAATAATCACACCAGAGTTAAAAATAATCTTGCCTTAGTACAATGGTGAACCCCAGTGCTTTCTCACCAAGGTCAAAGAAACTTCCCAAGCCCTGTCTTGCTATTTGACTGGCTC
This sequence comes from Thermophis baileyi, assembly GCA_003457575.1. Lineage (NCBI taxonomy): Eukaryota > Metazoa > Chordata > Lepidosauria > Squamata > Dipsadidae > Thermophis > Thermophis baileyi. Next base: position 88,474 of record QLTV01004104.1, on the reverse strand, counting down.
CCTTATTGGCAGCTCATTTAGTGACCGTTCAAAGTTACAACGGCACTGGAAAAAGTGACCTTTGACCATTTTTCACACTTACAACCACTGCGGCATCCCTATGGTCACGTGATCAAAATTCAGATGCTTGGCAACTGACTCGTATTTATGACGACTGCAGTGTCCCAGGGTCATGTGATCACCTTGCTGACAAGCAAAGTCAATGAGGAAGCCAGATTCATTTTACAACCGTGATACTGACTTAACAACTGCATTGATTCATTTAACAAATGTAGCAAGAAAGGTCATAAAATGGGGCAAAATCCACCTAACAAATGTCTTACTTAGCAACACAAATTTTGGGCTCAGTTATGGTCGTAAGTCGAGGACTACCTGTAATGTGAGGTTTAGAAATAGACAAAAAACAAAAGAATGTCATTTGCAAATAAGAATGCCATTTGCATTTGTATTCAACTGAGTTGTGCACTACTCCATAGAACTCGCCATGTTGTCCAATAGCACAGGCCAAGGTTTCCATGCAGATATTAAAGAGCAAGGGTTAAAGTGGACGTCCTTCTCTAGGTCTTCTAAATAGTGGGAAAGTAGGAGAAAATATACCATTAACCTTTATTTTAGATGTGGGTGACCTATATAATACCTTGATCCATTTTATGAATTCCAGGGGAAATCTAAATCTGTACAGCAAGTGTATACAGTTTACATACTTTGTCAAAAAAAATTTTAACAATTTAATGATAAAATTAGAAATTTTTCTTTATTCAAGTCTAACAAATCTACAACTACAGCTAGTCCTCAACTTATAACTGGTTGCTTAGCAACCATTTGAAGTTACAACAGAGTTTGAAAAAGCTAATTTCAACCCAGATTTGAAGTTCCAATGTCCACCCCTGCCATGATCACATGACTTCATTTTGAGCGTTCAGCAACTGGTCTTGCATTTATGGCAGTTTGCAGCACCCCACAGTCAGGTGACTGCGTTGACAATGCTTTTGCTGGAAACTGGTGTTTACTTCCGGTTTCTGGCAAACCCACTTCATAGTGAATAATGGATTTGCTTAACAATGGCAGCATTCACGTAATGATTGCTGCAAAAAAGGTCAGGCAAGGTCACATGGTGACCTACTTTACAACTGTCATAACTTACAACCAAAATTGCAGGCTCGATTACAGTCATAGGTTGAGGACCACCTATAACTAATAAGTCTTGGACATCACCTAGATCAGGGGTGTCAAACTGGCAGCCTGCGGGCCGGCCACACCCACCCCAACTCCACGAAGGGGGAAAACGTCACAATACGTCATGTGACGGCAACATGACGCTGTGAATTTGACACCCGTGATCTAAATAAAAAAACAAGGAGACTGTGTCTGATATTCAAAACAGAAAACACCTACCTGCTTCTGTTATTAATAGGTACGCTTAAAATGAAAATATTGCTAGGAATGCCAGAAAATGCAGGTACAATGGCATCTTGACAGAAGTTATGTTGAGAAGAATCACCATCTTGACTCTGTAAGTCACCTGAAGCAGGTACTTAATAAGTGCTTTCCCCAGAAGTGCATTACACAGAGCAGGTTGATAAACTCCAGTATTCTGTGCTTTCTGAAATCCAGTTTTGCTAGAGGCCTTTCAGAGGCCGTTCAGCTAATATTTAATCTGAAAAGCACCACATTGAAGAAGCTGATATTCTTTATGCGGATTACTGCTTGAAGGCTAAATATACTCTCTTTCATAGATTTTGGCCTGAGGAGCCAGATAAATATTTTAATTTTCTCAGTTGTAATTTCTAATACAATAAAGAATGATAAATACAATACACATAATCCAAAGCTCTTTGGGACCCTCTATCATTTTTAAGAATATAAAGAGATCCTAAGACCAACATGTTTGAGAACCACTGCATTAGAACATATTTTTGTGCTGGACCCTTCAAAGCAAAAGGGAGCTGCACAAGAGATACTGTAAATATTCCTGGTGAGCTGATAAACTGATTCTGGCCAAGTTACGCAGTCCTGTGGGACTAAACTGTGCATTTCTCATGCATGGGTTTTTTTTTCTCTCTCTCTTTATCATGCAGTGTACACCTAATCTTTAGGAAAAATTGTACACTGTGTGAAATGTATGGCTTGCATGGTTAGGAATCTCTGGGAAGAGACAGAAGTTTTAAAACCACCTCCCCTAGCAACATCTTTTGTAAAATTCCTCAAGAAGAGTTTCATTTTAAATCCATTGGTACCACTGAAGTCAGAGGTGGGTTCCTCCTGGTTCGGACTGGTTCTTTAGAACCGGTAGTAACTTGGTGGCCTGGGTTGCTAGAACCGGCAGCGACCCAGGCCTGCCACGCCCCTGAACCGGTTCTTTCAGCGGCACTATAGGCGCCGCCATTTTGTTTTTTGCTTCTGCGCATGCGCATAACTTTTTTTAAGCACTGCGCATGTGCAAAGTGCCCACACGCCCGTGAAGCACACACACCCCTGTGCGGCGCAGCACTGAGCAAACCGGCAGCGAAGAAAAGAAGAACCCACCCCTGACTGAAGTGTTTTGTTTTGTTTTTTATATCCTCAGGAGGAAGAAAAAATGTTGGAAAAAATGGCTGGAGGAAAGAGTTAAACTATTTCTCTAAACTATTTGTGAATGCTCCAACACTGGAAGTTTTTAAAGAAGAGATTGGACAACCATTTGTCTGAAATAGTATAGGGTTTCCTGCCTGAGCAAGGGGTTGGACTAGAAGACCTCCAAGGTCCCTTCCAACTCTGTTGTTCTGTTCTTTTCTGTTCTGTTTCCTTTGCAAGTGGCAATATCAGCTGATATTGATTAGGTTTGAGCGTCACACTACATCCAAATGTCCTAGTTTGGTTTGGTTGCATGAACCCAGTTGCTGTCGTTTGTAAAGTATGATTTATGCTTATTCAATAAACCATTGTTACGCAAAACATGATTAGCATGATGTGTCAATCCAATCATAGTTTTTATTCACATTTATTAGAAAACAGGTACTATTTATTAACTTTTGACTGTTAACTGTTCTTGAAACAAATTCATAATTTATATTCTTTTCCAACTTCTGCAAAGTTTTGCAGCTCTTTTAAATAAATTTATTGGTAGGCTAATAATATCTAAATCATTTGTTCTCTGGGTCCAAAGCCAGCAGAGTAGCTGCACTTGAAGAACACCAAGGCAGGATTAATGCATCATTGTTTAGATTCCAAAACAAGACATTTCCAAAGTTGCCTTTTCCTTTTAAGGGAACATTGCAGTGGAGTAAAGTTCAGCAATTGCCAGCAATTACCAACAGTACTTTAGTGCTTTCGTATGTTTAAGGAGAAACTAGCTCCATTTTAGTTTGTCAAAACATTTGTGATTAATCCTAAAGGACTGCTTCTTGTTAAAGGAAGTGCAGGGGCAAAGAATGGAAAGTTTGTGCCAAGAGTTATAAGACATGGTGAACCTGGAAGACATTTTCTGCATTCTCAACATGGCGTCACATATAGGATTACAAACATGAACAAGGCTTTAGTGTTATAATTCTGGGTTGTTTATAAATTGACCAGATTCAAAAGCAACAAGAATTGGCAGCCTTCAATCTTTAAATATTTAGATGGCGTAGGAATCAAGCTTTTTATAACAATAGTTGTATTTGTTCATTCATTCATTTAACTTGTATACTACTAACTCCGACAGGATCCTCTGTGGTTAATGATGCTGAACAGATTTTAAAAATCTATGTTCTTAAAACAGAGAGAAACATTAAAAATGAAACAAAATCAGCCATAATATGAACACCTTAATAATATATACATTCAGATTAAATGGCACCAATCAGCCTACTAATGCTTCATTGGAAGAGCTGAGTTTGAACATATTCCTGAAGGGTCAAAATTACATTTGCAACACAAATTTATCTGTCTATCCATCTCTTTCTCTATCCCACTATTGTGGAATTATGTGCAGATATTAAAAACAAATCCCAATACTTGCTAAGATTTTTAAAAGATCAAATAATAACTGGAAAGTGCAGACCAAAGAGGAGCTGTATTCTAAAACTGCCTTATATCAACCAGTGATCAAAGAAAGAGAAAATAGCAAATGATCTAAAAAATGGAAAACTAAACTCCATTCGGTAATTGTAATTTGTACAATGAAAGTCTCATAGGAGAGCCTTGATATATATCAGTATTCTGTAAATTAATTTAAAATCTGTTGAAAGTCCTCTCAAAACGTAATCTTATTCTAAGATTAATCTTAATTACATTTATCTTATCCCTAAACTCAAAGAAATTCTAGACTATCTATCTGGGTTTTCTTTCATTTATATCATAATGGGTAAGTTCTTTATTTACTGTTTGAGATTTCTTGGGGATTTTTATATCAATCTTATTCTTCTCAAAAGCATTGATACAGCAGTGCATGATGTGGTAATGAAATAAGATGTTCTAACATATTTTAACTCAGATCATCTTATAGTGGAATTTTATGTTCTTTCCCCTACTCTAGTAGTGTTATTATTTGCAGGCATTCCAATTTTATAGGCAAGAAATTTAAAATAATGGGAAAAAAGGTTCAAAGTTTAAGAAAAGTAAAGTCAAAATGTGCTTCAGAAACTTCCAAGAAGGTTTTCTGAGCATGAAAAAAATTACAGTGGCTTGATTTTGATTGTTCAGTGTCATGCAAGAGCTTTAGTTAAAATCTGATTTTTATCAAAATTTGACAGCCCTTTATTACGTATAAATCTTGCCTGAATTTGATGCACCATAGTTTTAAGAATCAGTTACAGTATAATCAAAAAGACAAAGTACCTCAGTGGGAAAAATACTGAATCAGTACAGTGTATCTATTTCTTTCCTTGCTTTCGGCAATGTAATGTTGATGGCAAGACAGGTCTTGAATAGCCAAGACTCCTTGCAGCTTAATTATTAAATTAACAAAAAACACATTTCTGGATTTACACATTGTACCATATGATAATGTTAGCTGACAATGGAATAGGCTAGTCAAGGTGAAACTGTATGTACTTATAGGTTATGTTGACACAATCAATCAACCTACCACAACTTTATGGTCCAGTGTATCATGTTAATTTAGAAAACTAGGTTAATTGAGAAAACCAGAGCTAAATATTATAACACAGTAACTGCCTTTTTCTTTTTTCTTGAACGACAAGGAGGATTGGACTGCAAATTGAGGAGAGGGAGAAAAGGATGGTGGTGTAATTCTAGTAATGCTATATTTGAGCTTCAAATATGTAAATAACCATTAGGCGACAGCAAAGAGAGGAAAAAAATATTTAGTGATCCTCTGGATGTTTTACTTCCGATAAATGAGATCATAAACTGTCCACCCTGGAATATTTTGTTTGTTTGTATTCCTAACCATGAAGAGCAACTCTAGATACTTACAGTGCAAATAAGGCCAAGTAATCTCAAACTAATTACAGAGATTCTTGTTTTCCAAAAATGGAACTTGCTTATTTCGGTACATAAACAACAGCTTAAGGCAAACTCTATTGAATCATGTGATCTGTTATTTCAACTTCTTTAGAACACGTGGCACTTTTCTGTAGATTTTCTTGAACCAGAAGGTAGAGAATCACTGACTCCTGCTAATGCCAAAAATGAAAATCCATATAAGCCTGCGGGATTCAAGTCTGATACTTTAGCTAAGCTATTCTTACATGGGAATGGACAACTAGATGTTATGTTTAATACATCGTGATTCCACTCCAAAGGGCAAGTTTATTGACCAGAGAATTTGGCTTAATCCATCCTAAACAACTGTCTTATGAGAGTTCTCTCTAATTTTCAGCAGAAATAGCAAAACATAATTTAAGTTCATAAATGGAAAATAGTCTTTGTAAATTATTTGCTGATTCTTTTAACAAAATAATGGTTCTTATGTATCTCTCTTTATTGTGTAATTTATGTGCCTGGTTCATGGAATTTCATTGGATCTACACAACACTGACAAGTTTTAACATTCCTCTGTTTTCCAACTGCCTCTGGCATCATTTTAGTTTTTGTTTAACATTCATTAAGCAGCACAGTAGTTTTGCAGGAATATGGATACAATATGCCAGTAGTTCTTAAACAGGAGATAATTAAGCCCAAGGGATTAATTTGGGCAAATCCTGAGGATCACAGAGCAATGTATAATTGCTTCTTTGTGAGTCAAGGATCCAGTTTGGGACTGCCATGAGACACTTGTATAAAAGTCTGGATGTAAAGGAATTATTCAATATTGGGGAAAAGGTTAATTGTGTCAATTTAAGAACCACTGCAATATGCAATAAACAAATGGTGAGGAAAATGTCTGTAAAAGATTATAGAGTTGTGGGGATTTTTCTCAATTCTCAGTTATTCAACTTGCATTTTCAGTCATATTATACACTGATAAACAAGTATTCTGAAATAGAAATAGAATAACAGAGTTGGAAGGGACCTTGGAGGTCTTCTAGTCCAACCCCCTGCTTAGGCAGGAAACCCAACTCCACTTCAGACAAATGGTTATCTAACATCTTAAAAACTTCCAGCGTTGGAACATTCACAACTTCTGGAGGCAAGTTGTTCCACTGATTAATTGTTCTAACTGTCAGGAAATTTCTCCTTAGTTCTAGGTTGCTTCTCTCCTTGATGAGTTTCCACCCATTGCTTCTTGTCCTGCCTTCGGGTGCTTTGGAGAATAGCTTCACTCCCTCTTCTTTGTGGCAACCCCTGAGATATTGGAACACTGCTATCATGTCTGAGAAGCACTTGCTACCTTCCCTATGTTATTTTACAAACAAATGAAATGAGGCTATATTATGTAATCCAAAGCAGCTGATATTAGTGACAGCTGTAATTCTAGTAAATGAAGGCAAACATACATGCTCCAGCATAATGTTGCAGGATCACCACGCCCAGAGGTTTAGTCTTCCAAGCTTTTGGATTTGTGCTGGAGCCCATCCTCATGAACCTCAGAAGACAAAATCTCTGGTCTAGTCTTCAGAGCTTTTGGACATGTGCTGGAGCCCATCCTCATGAGAATGGGCTCCAGCACAAGTCTAAAAGCTCGGAGGACTAAACCTCTGGTCCTGGTGACCGACCCAGATTGGATCCGTAATTCCAGTGGCAGACTCAATTCCCATTTACCAAACTGGCTAACCTCTTTTTCTACTCTGTCTATTCATTTGATCTTTTGGGGGGGGGGGTTCCACTTATAAAACTGTTCAGAGAAAGGATGCATATTGTGTGTTTAATCGTGCTTCTCCTCACAATTCTGGCTGTCATGGTAAAAAGCAGAAAGTGCAGGCAGCAATACCAATGAACAAGGTAAAGCAGTAGGATCAGAAGGCTCCAGAGTTCGATTGTGATGCCCCTTGAGCCCCTAAAGTCTTTGGCAGGTGATCCACATGTTATTCTTCCAATTTTAAAACACGCTGCCGATTAGTCACAACATTCTTGTCTGATGCCAATTATTTATTTTGGCCCAGCTCTTTCTGGTTGTGGAACATTACGCTCATTTGAGGGGGTACCTTATGCCCAAATAGTTTGGTCTAAGGATCAAAATAGAAAACAGCTTGCGCAGCTGCATTTCCTCAGTTATATCGAGTCCAAAATGGGAGATGCGAAATTAAATTTTAACAGTAAATGAATCAAGGGGCTTCCTCAGTTGAAATACTCAGTTTCTGGTTTCGTGCTTATTTATTTATTTAGCTACTGTTGCAGAAAATATATACCAAGACTAATCTTGGAATGCCCACAAAATATTCTCTAAATCACTGATTTTCAGCGTAAATAATTATGTAATTTTGGAGAGTATGTTTTTTTGTAAGTGGTGCTGAGTACCTTTCAACTCTAAATATATCATTTCTGCAATGTATTAAGTTATTACCCATGATCGTCCACTGTTGCTTGATTATCTGAGGTTGCCTGTATGTCTTGCAATTCTTTGGCAGATTCACTGGAGTTAGTTCCTCTAGGACAGCATTTCTCAGCCTTGCCAGCTTCTTTAAGTGGTCTGGACTTGGACTCCTGGAATTCCCTAGCCAGCAAGGGGAATTCTGGGAGTTGAAGTCCAAATATTAGCAATATCTTCAAATTGCTAAGAACCAATATTGAGAAACATTGTTCTAGAGTTTTCAGAAAAGCAGCAGAAAGCCTAGTGAGTGCTAAATCTAATGAGTATAGTTTGATCAACTGTGTCATTGATCAGTTGTGTGATCAATAACACAATAGTCATTGACGATGTAGGATTGTAAAACAAAAGCCTTTTAATTCTTACTTTCTGAAGGGAGGAAGAGCAGCAAAAACAATAAACAAACAGATATAGGAAGAATAACACTTATATGATTACAGTGAATAAAGACAATGAAAAAAGATCACAGCAGGATGGTTTAATCTGGGGAAGATTATTGTGCATGGTGGTGTCATAGATGACATTATAAGACAGAGAATTGTACTTTTTTTAAGGCAAAAGAAATAGTTGCTGGGGAAAAAGCTGTGTTATTTATTGTTATGACGAATAGAGTATATACCCGTAGCTTATTCAGAACTGTCCTGCAAAAACACTTGCAATTCAGCTTTGCAGAATTAATAAAAACAATGCAGGAATATTTGGTCCCAAACTTACTGATTATAAAGCATTTTAAGTTTCATAACTGCAAGCAAAATGTGGGAGAATAGGCAGCTGAAGTTTAAATATTTCTGAACATGACATATTTGATGAAGGGCTAAATGATCAACTGTTTTGTGGAATTCTGAAAGAAACATGTAAAAAACACAGCAAATCTAAGATTTTTCAGGACATTTAATTTTTAAAAGAGCAGCAAATTGCTATACAGTATCCATGGAAACTACTGCTAAAGTTACAGTAGAGCTTTCGTCGGAAATTAAATCAAATGTGAATAAATTTGACAATAGCATATAGAGAGACAAGTCAAAATGAGCTGTGTTATAATTGTGGCAACTACGCATACCAGCTGAATACAGATTTAAAGAAAACACCTGCAGAAAATGAAATAAACTGGGATATATTGATGAGCCTCTTATTCAAAACAACAAATCATTTCCTAAAAATAAGCAACCAGAATATTAATTAAAAGGAGTGCAGTAGTGTATGACATAGATAAAGTATTTGATAATGAAAATGAATCGGGGGAAAGTAACCCTAAAAAGCTACAGCATAAAAGGTGAAATGAGACCAACAATATGGCTCATCCCAGAAACAGTAGTCAAAATATATCATAGCAATCAAACACTGGTTCTGCACTCTCAGGAAAATCACAGCATGAATTTGAGCAGCATTTCAGGGATGCTAAATTAAATCTATCAATGTACTGAATAAAAGATTGTATCCAAGCATTTCATCTGAAACTAATCTAGTTAAGCAGAATAATTTAGCTCCTACAAAGGTAATCTTTATGAACACCTATCACCACCAGCATATCAGGTTCAAAAGTCATCACATGTAGTTTTCCCCTTGCAAGAATATGGTTTTATTCCACGACCCTGACCATTTTTCAAATATCTTGCCTCAGTATCTTAGCATTTAGTATCCATCATATTTATACAGGTAGTCCTTGACTTACAACTACAATTGGGGCCAGAATCTCTGCTGCTAAGCAAGGAATTGTTAGGCATGCCCAATTTTACAACATTTTTTGCTACGGTTGTTAAGCGGATCACTGAGGCTAAGTGAATCATGCGATCCTTCAGTGAATCCAGCTTCCCTCGTTGCCTCTGCTTGTAGGAAGAGAGTAGGAAGGTCAAAAAGGGCAGTCACATGACCCCGCAACCATTGAAAAATACATGCCAGTTGTGAAGCACCTAAATTTTAATCATGTGACTGTGGGGATGTTGTGATGGTTATAAGTGTGAGGACTGGTCATAAGACACTTTTTAAAGTGCTGTTGTAATCTCAAATGGTTTCTAAACATAGTTGTAAGTTTAAAGTGCTGTTGTAATCTCAAATGATTGCTAAACATGGTTGTAAGGTTGTACCAACTTCTACCTTTCTCCCAATTCATAACTGAGTGGAACTTCAGCATAAAGCATCCCAACTGCAATAACTGGTACAGTTTGCCCAATAGCTACCAATTCTAGACTTCTTCTGTGACACTCTGTGCTAACAACACCACTGTTGTATGCAGTTTTTATTTTAACTAGGCATCTATATAACTAGCTTTAACTAATATTTGGAAGTGGCAATAATATTAGCTCTGGTTTTCATTGACTGGCTGCTGGTTTTTATTCTACTAAATCTTGATTACTGCATTTATATCTTGTTTTTTTCTGTGATCTCAAGATGACATGCATAAGATCATTCTTTCTTACCAAGTTTTTTTTTGTTGTTGTTCTCCCCACTCACAAGGAAGCAAAAGCAACAGAGAAGAAGAAAGAGGCAAAGGTTCTTGAAGACAAACGTAAGGAGCCTTACAGCAGAGATCTGAAAAAAAGTAGAACTCCTGATCTGATAAAGGAAGGGAAAAAAGAAGAACAGGTCCAGAATGCAAATCAGAAGGGAAAAGATGAAACAGACAGCAATAACAAAATGGGACAAGCCAAAGAGAAAACTGGTAAGGATGAAAAAAGGTTTTCCAAAGAGAAAGAAAAATCCATGGCGGCAGATAAACGTGTAACAGGCCAAGTGAGAGGGGAAGAAAGGGGTAAACTGCTAAAGAGCAGGTCAGTAGATGATATAGGAAGAGAAGAGAAGGCAGCAGAACATAAGAGAGGGACTGGGTGGGACAGAAAGACTGAAGATAAAAAAGAATGTGAAAAAATAGGAGAAAAAAGATCAGCTTTAAAGCCAGTCTCAAAGAGAGAAGATAAAAAAGAACCCATCAAAGCAGGAGAAATAAGTTCAACTACAAAGCCAGGCTCAAAGGTTGACAACAAAGAGAAACTCTTGAAGGACAGTAAAGGAATTCCAGAGACAAACGTCCCAATTTTAGAGCAAGAGGACATGATCCAAGAGCCTCCTGATAGCAGCCCCTCTAAATCTGCAGACAGTTCTTCAAGCCAGAGCAAGGAGGATGAAGCCACCAGCATCTATGATGAACCCTTGGAAAAGATCAAGAATAATGACCCAGAGATGGTAGAAGTTAATGTCAACAATTCTGACTGCATCAACAATGAGATCTTGGTACGCTTTGCGGAGGCCTTGGAATTCAACACGGTGGTCAAGGTCTTTGCCCTGGCCAACACGCATGCTGATGATCATGTTGCATTTGCCATTTCCATCATGCTAAAGTCCAATAAGACCCTGACAAGCATAAACCTAGATTCCAATCATATCACAGGCAAAGGGATCCTGGCCATCTTTCGTGCGCTGCTGCAGAACAACACTCTGACGGAGCTGCGCTTTCACAATCAGAGACATATCTGTGGAGGGAAGACCGAGATGGAGATAGCCAAGTTGCTGAAAGAGAACACCACATTGCTGAAACTGGGCTACCATTTTGAATTAGCTGGGCCACGCATGACGGTCACAAACCTGCTAAGCAGGAATATGGACAAACAGAGACAGAAACGCTTACAAGAGCAGAAACAGGCCCAGGAAAAGATGGAGAAGAAGGACTTCCTTGAGGTGCCAAAGGCAGGATGCTTGCCAGCTGGTTCACCAAAGATTTCTCCAAAACCATCCCCCAAAACCTCCCCATGGTCTTCCCCTAAAGCTCCTCCTAAGAAATCTGGCACCCCAGATGCTCCTCCTCCCCCACCTCTAGCCCCTCCACCTGCTCCTCCCTTGATTAATGAAAACTTACGCTTGTCCCTTTCTCCGGCCACTCAGAGGAAGATGGTGGAGAAAGCACTTCCTCCCCAGGAGAAGAATTCCAGAGATCAACTTCTGGCTGCCATTCGCTCTATCAACAAGAAGCAGTTGAAAAAGGTACATCATTACAGCACTAAGCTATAATGTACACATTGACTGAACCTTGTGATTTATACGCCATATTTCATGCATAGTGTTATATATACCTCTGCCCATAGTTCAACAAGCCACTTAAAAGAAACAATGGCTTATCGCTACATGTGAATCAAGAGACAATCAGGATGGTCATGCTGGGATGCAGCACTTGACAGTTATTGCTAGGGTCAATAAAGCTATCACCTTGATAATGCTAGTTATTTTAATGCTTACTTGCACATAGTCACCTCACACTTCTGTGTCTAATGACTGGAGCATTTCTCCATCATTTCTGCAAGGGCTACATTCCTTAGGTATTTACTAACATCTCCTGGTGGAGTTTCACACACAAAAGGCCTCCATTTAGCAACTCTGTGGGAAGATGGATAGCTAAAACACCACCTGTGTTTACCCACTTATTAAGATCATCTCTTCAGACACCACTATCTTCTGGAGATAAGACAGACGGCAATTGAGACATGATGTCAAGATTTTTTAGGTTTCAGCGTCTGCCTTTAAAAACACCATTCTCAACAGACAAACCCTTTTTGACAAAGCTATTTTAGGACTAATCTAAATTAGGATGTACTTTTTAATAATAAAGCTATATATGATGGGAGGGAGCCATAAAGGGATGATGGAAGAGAATGAAAGAGGGGATATTAACACACTTGTTTGTCTGATGAACTGCTGTAACCTTGAGTTGTTATTTGGATCTCCATTAGATGCCTCTAATTTGAGAATTTGTACTAAGTTCATGTCTTATTTTGGCAGGTGGAGGTTCCCAAGTTACTTCAATAGTAGGGAGCGGAATCTTGGACAGTGGAGATTGCCAAGGCTGAATCACTGTGTTTGTCTCTCGGGTGACTGTTTACACGAGAAGAACGCAACAGAGCAACAGCCTGCCCTGTGTTAGTCCCAGATGAACCGTGTTCTCTGTGGGATTAATTTGGATACAAGAATTAGATGGATTGCCAAAAGGCGTTGTTATCAGGAAGAAGTAATATTTATTTTTAGTCCTTTTTAATAACAAAACTTGTTTTTGTCCTGAAAAGAAGGATCTGCAGATATAGTATATTTGGGCTTTTTGTCTAGTTTTTCCTTGTGGGAGCTCAGAAAGTAAAGGGGCAAATGTGATCAACCTTGAAGAAGTCTGAATTTGGGGTATCTCTGCTTACCTCATCATTTCCCAGGCAGCAACACTGCAATCGCTTGCCACTAGCAACATCTAAAGAGCTACACTGGAGCTGCAGCGTCATGAGAAGGTGTCCAGCATACTGTCGGTATAAGAGGACTCTAAATGGAGCTATGTCACATTTATGCCCATTGCTGCTCGATTGAAATGGCAATGTCATGTTCTGTTTTGCCTGTATACTGAAGCAGGAGGGTGGGGGAGAAATCATGGAGACAAAACTCATTGTTCAATGTCTCTGTGATTTCAGGGATTCCATTTCTCTGATAGCAAAAAGCAAACAGGTTCTTATAGGCCATGGCTCCTTTGGTGGAAAGAAATGTGTATGTGCTCCACATTTGATTGCTAAAGACTTGTCATGGTGCCATGATGTAGCCGTAAACAAAGGCAGCTGAATGGACTGCATTACTGCTGAGTCTGGGGCTCTGCTGCTTCTACTTCTGAAGTAAACAGCAGTTTCCCAACTCATTTTAGAATTTACAATACTTAATCTTAGAATTCATGTAAGAGAAAAAGAACAAGCTTAGCTGTCAGTGGGAAGTAATGGAAAAGGCAAGCAGTCCACATACTGTATATAATCAGCTGAACTTTGGAAACTCAAATTTGAAAAATTCAGGAGCATCTTTAGGGCTTGGGGCAAACAATCAGTTTGAGCTTTACCTAATCAAGTGGGCCATAACTTAGAAGATCACATCAAATATCTGTCAAGACATTTGTTTACTATAGACATGGGAATAAATTTGGGGACCAGAAGGTTTTTGTAACACTTTTTAAAACTATGTTGATTTGTGGAAAGAAACACTCTCAAGGAAGAGACATTGTTTTTGAAATGTCCATCAATAAGCCATGTTATGTGGACTTTGAGAATGCTATGTGCTCCATCTACTCTGTGTCAGCTTCCTTTCCTTGCAATCTCGGTCTTCTTTCCCTCCAAATGAATCCCAGTTTCATGAATTATATTTTTAGCATAATAGCTGTCAAATGCTTTCTGGTAATATGTGGCGACTTAGCATCACACTGTGGTTGGATCACATGGGTGTATACACCCTCATCAGTCCTGATGAAGGGAGTACCCACAATATCAGGGTATGCATGGGATGCTGACAGAATACTGAAGTCAGTCACCAGTAAGTAGTTTTGACATGGCAAATAAACCACAAATGGAATGTATGAAGTGATCCTGAGAGTATTCTCCAAAGCACCTGAAGGCAGAATGAGAAGCAATGGATGGAAACTAATCAACCAACCTAGAAATAAGGAGAAATTTCCTGACAATTAGAACAATTAATCAGTTGAATGGCTTGCCTTCAGAAGTTGTGGGTGCTCCATTACTGGAAGTTTTTAAGAAGAGATTGGACAACCACTTGTTTGAAATGATATAGGGCAGGGGATTGGACTAGGAAACCTCTAAGGTCCCTTCCATTTCTGTTATAGTAGAGGAATGACAGCAATGTTTTCAGAAAATTGTTGAATCTGTTTTCAGTCTCAAGAAGTAGTATGTTTTCCCCACATTGTCTCCCACCCCCACCCCCGTCTGGCTCTTCTGTATGTACTGGCTACACATCCCCATTCATTGGTCATGCTAAATATGACAGTGTAGCCCAACACTTCAAGAGGATATCAGGTTTGTGGGGTCAGCTTTGAATGAAGTAGATACCATAAACAGCATGAACTGGACAGGGAGCACCAAATACTTGACCTGAAGAAGAATGTAATAGACAACAATATTAAAGGGACGCTTCCCCACCCCCCAAGAAGGGTAATGAAGAAAGAGCAACTCCATCAGCAAACCAGTTTAGCTTCCTGGTAGGCTCAATAATTTCCTGTTATCTTAATCCAAGTATTGAATTCAATTAATTTTTGGCTTGGGCTGTAAATTAAAACATATTTTTGCATTTAAGTGACTTTAAGAGATTAATATATAAATGGACAGATAGATCTAACTTTCTTGGAGCCATGTTTCATGGCTCACACAAAATGCCAAAGTGTATCTGAATTGAGATAATGCAGGGTTGTGTGCAAGTATATGCAATTATACGTTTTTCATCTTCTTTTCAAATAAGGAAAGCAC
Organism: Thermophis baileyi; assembly: GCA_003457575.1. NCBI lineage: Eukaryota > Metazoa > Chordata > Lepidosauria > Squamata > Dipsadidae > Thermophis > Thermophis baileyi. Next base: position 73,327 of record QLTV01004104.1, on the reverse strand, counting down.
TGAAGAAATCTCAGCAGCCTGATAGAAAGCAGCAAGAATTCATAGCTATTAACAAAAATACAGTTCCCTCTCCCAGATTGCATGTCTTCGTATTTTCAAAAACAAGTGGCATACCTACCCAGATATGTTGGTTCCTATTTCCCATCATCTCCAACCAGAATGACCAGGCTAACTTATGGAGATCATCACAACTTAACAAAGGCCTTTCTTGTTCTAACCAAATGAACAAACAGAGACAAGCAGCTCTTATTGACATTTGTGAAATACCTGAAGAGATGTTATGTACCCTTCAATTATCTTTTAAAAGGCAGAAGGATGGGGGAAAGGTATGCTTGCTGAAGAGAAAGGTTTATATTTTCATCACATTTGCAAAAATAATGGAGGGAAAAAGAAAACCAAGAGACAAACCACCTGAGCACGTGATCTCAAAATGTAGACATTGTTGCCATTTTCAACTCTGTTTCTCTTGAATTTTGCATTATGTATAGCATTACCTGCACTTTCATTAATAAAGCTCACAAAATGTCCCCGATTGTGAGTAATGAAACATTCTGGGCCCAGAGGCTGTGAAACCCTTCAGATGTGCTAGTTTGTACAGAAAGTACAAACTTGATGTGTGAGCTGGACACCCCCCCCCCCAACATAGTGTGCCTAAAACCCTTCAATGGAATCATTTTCCAACCTGTCTCCCAACTGTTTACAATTATAGCTATTTCACAATGGGTAATATGGTTATGATTGTTCTGATCACTAAAGCCAGATTTCTTATTTTAGATTTTCCATTCCCTGGATCATTTTGGCTCTAAAACCTGAGAAAAGGAAAAAGGTTGCTTTAACTACTGACCAGCGTATAGAATTTTATATGTACGTGCTTTTATTGTGATAAATTATCTAGGTCTTTTTTTAAAAAAAAATAAGATGCAAAAGTATAATAACCTGGAACTCAGGATTTGATGATGCCTTTTAATTTAATTTAAAGCTGCTCAGAGTTTAGCCACAATACTGTTAATGCTAGCATTAGAATTAAAAAGTAGAAACTTTATGTATGTACAGTATAGTGAGTGTTTGTAGAGGATATTGTCACAGAAAAGATGCAAGTAGGAAAATTCCTTACATCCCTGTAGAAATTGTAGTACGTGGGCAAATCACAAGGGCAAACTGATTAGGATAGGGGACTTTTGGTGTACCTCCTCAGGAGATGAGCACTGATGGTTATAAGTTGTTCTGTGCATAGAATTTTAAGAAAAGCCACCGGAGTGGAACATTCCTGTTTGCATAAAAACACAAATCCCCCGTGTGGTCCGAGTGTGCGGGGCGTCGTGCCAGAGGGAAGTAGCTTCTCCCTCACTGCCAGATCACTGGGTTGCTGGCCAACACTGCAAAAACTGAAGATCCGACTGAGTCCAAGGCAGCTGAGTTATTTCTCTGAAGCCCAGAGAAATGTCTATATTTGGGCATTTTGCATGGAGTAGCCCAAGCAAAGCTTCATTCCTTTGCACTCCACAAGAGTGGGAAGCCTTCCAGCTGCCCAGAACAGCCCGGAGGAGAAGAAAAACAACGCCTGGTTTGACGCAGCTCTCCCTTAGCCATTCACAGCCCCATCTTTTCTTTCTTGGTTTCCATTCTTGTGGCTCTCCTGCCATTGTCACTGCATGGGCATGTGTGTTTATTGTCAACCAATACACATTTGTTATTGAAAAGTCTATGGACTTGTTGCTGTCACAGATGTCCCTGATTTTGTAAGTTTGCACCACATTTGGCAAATGTTCTAGAGATAATTATCATGGATAATCAGGAGAGGCTGATGCTTTCATGATACACAAATGACAGATGGTATGAAAGCAATATCATATCTTCTGAAGTTTCATTTCCCCACAACTTAGAAAGTATTTTTGGTTTATGGTTATAAAAGGCTGCAGTCTGGCTTACTGTTTCTTACTCACTTTCTGCACAGTGTCATGTTGCTTACCATGGGTATCGGGGTTGTCAATGGAGCAGGGAGAAGTCAACAACTATGCTGAAAGTGCTCAGGTTATTGAAGCCTCACCCCCTTTTCGTGTGTGTGACACACAGTATAAGCATGGGAAAAAGGGTGGTCTATGATAGCCTGATCATGTTCACCATTTTGACGCTGTGGACCTACTGATGAATGCATGCAAATGCATGCGTGTGTGCATATGCTTATAATTAGTCTGGCCAATCCATTAAGGGTGAGAGTCCAGATTGATGATCGGTCTGGTAATCCTGGAAAAAGAAGGAAAAGTGGTCTTTGTGGCTCCTTCCTTGCCTCTGTATCTGCAGGGGGAGGAGTTTCCTGCTTTCTTCACAGCAAGGCTTCCTCTAAAAACAGCAGGTAGAATTCCAACATAATTTACATCAGAAGAAAAGTCTTCTGGAATGTCTGTTATTCCAATGCATTTTATCACATGACATTTACAGTTCCTTACATTCAAGTACCTTGAGTAAAGCTGACATGTCTGGTGCCAAAAGACACTTTGGGCTTCTTCAATACAATTGGAGAGAATGCTATAATTTAATTTAGATGCACAGTGCCCATTAATCCTGAGTAGTTTAGGCAGGGTGAACAACAACTATAGAAAAATTATACATACCCTGTTTTCCCCAAAATAAGACATCCCCTGATAATAAGCCCAAATTGGGCTTTTGAGTGCATGGCAATAAGGCCAAGGGCTTATTTCAGGGTTCAGAAAAATATAAGACAGAGTCTTATTTGGTATTAGCTTGAAATAATGATACTTGGTACTCTTGACTGAAAAACAAGCTTCTGTTTTTTATAGTCTCATATTGTACCACTTTTACATCAGAGTAAGTAGATACTGTTTCATCAACCCCCATTCCCTTCCTTCCTGAAAGAACAACCCAAGAACGTACCGAGAAGTAATGGTGAGAAGCTGGGTTGTTCAATGTAGTTTTTCCTGAAAGCATGAAACAGTAATGACAAATTGTCACAAAGCCCATGCCAGGCCTTCATTCCAAACAGGTGTTCTAAGAAACAGTTTACTGAGGTCAAAACATTTCTGTAAAAATTGCTTTTTCTTAGTTGAGACGAGAGCAGAAATTGGACGATAGGCAAAGTTTTGGAGCACTTTGTTTATTTTCTAAGCATTAGAAACAGAAAGGAAGAATTAAAGCAATGGATCTTGCAATCATGATCAGAAAAAACCTATGTGGAAAGAGTGAAGCAATGGTTTTTAAGTGCACCATGTAGACAGAACACTGAAATTGCTAACGCCTTAAACCGGAAGAGCTCTCTGCTCCCTACTAGCTGGTTTTTCAACTTTGGTAATCACTCAGCACTAGAATGAATGAAAAAGAGTTTGGGACATTGGTTTAAGAATGCCCTCATGTGGCAAGATTTTTACCTCATATTATCAAGAGACAAATGTTGCTTTCAAGTGGATAGTTTCTAGTGCTACTACCTGCAATACTTTTGCAAGTATTCCATCTTTTCCTCCAAACACACTTTGGAAGTAAAAGTATATAAAGACAGTGGGGAAAGTACTCTGACACTGCACATATGATCCCATATTTTGTTAGCATGTGATGTTGGGGAAGACTCCTGGCAGTACCATGGACAGCCAAAAAACCAAATTAATGGGACATTAAATAAATCAACCCAAAGCAACTCAATGGAGGCACAAATGACCAGGCTCAAATTATCCTACTTTGGACATATTATGCAAAGACCAGTACTCTGGCTCCAATACTGGGAAAGGAAGGAGGAAAGGATGATCAGCAGCAAAGCAGATAGACATTGGAGCAATGAGTGTACCATTGGGAGACCTGAAGGACCAAGTTGGGGATGGATTGTCATGGAGAAACACTATGCTATCACTAACAGTTGAAAAGTATCTGATGGCACATAACCAATAAAAATACATTTTGTAGCAAGGAAAGATTCTGACCACGGGACCTCATAAAATCTGTGAAGCAGAGCAATTGTATGATAAAATTCATCTGTGCAAGCAGACATTATCGCAATAAATTTAATTGCAGTAGTATATATCTTCAGAAAGAACACACAGACTCATGATTATGCAGAGATGATTAATTCATTTAATGGCTTTAAGGTATTGTAATAGCCCAGCTGTTATTAAGGTCTGTAATTTCTTTAGGGTACTCTTAGCCCTCTCTTTGGAATTAACATAGTTTCAAGAAAGCAATGCTATACACAGACCTGGAAATCAGACCCACTGAACTTTTTAGATCATTCTGGAGTGGAGCTGAGGGTGGGAACGGTTGATTCTTGTATGTGCCATTTTCTGGATCTGAATAATTTATTTAATTTTTTTGTAATACCTGCATTTTAAAAGCTGCTTTAAAGATTCTTTTGCGGTGGCAGAGTAACTATAGGTCTGGATTTTCCAGGACATGGCTGGATTCCACTGCCGCCTGCTCCCATCTGGTCAAGAATAACAGAATTCCCCAACTGGCTCAGATTGGGTCACCAGTTGATGGCAGTGGCACCCAATGGCAGTAGAGGTGTCTTGCTCAATAGTCAGGAGGGCACTTCCAAGCTATTGGAAAATGGCAAGGTCAGCTCTGGTTGCATTCTGGTGGGCAGGAAGGAAGCAGATTGCAAGCAAGCAAATGTATTTATCTCATTTACAAACTGCTGCAGTCCCAACATTCCACACCTAGAGAGGGCTCCATCCATAGTAGGGCTCAGTATCTAAAATGATAAGAATCAGAGAACTTGTCACTCAAGGGGAGAACATTACTGCAAATTTAAACCAAGCACTAAGAGATATAACTGTTTGTCCCCACCACGAACATCAGAACTCTTCCTCAATAAAACGGGAGAGGAGACTCAGACTGCGAGTCTGAAAACTGCCCATCAAATTCAGCTAGCAATAGCAATAGCAATAGCACTTAGACTTATATACCGCTTCATAGTGCTTTACAGCCCTCTCTAAGTGGTTTACAGAGTTAGCATAAAGCTAAAGCTAAGATGAGGGCAGCAGCCGAATTTTGTCTGACTCAGAAACTTAAGCCGAGTTATACCTTGTTGGTACTTGGATAGGAAACCGCCAGGAAATCCTAGATCCACTTGCAGACTGGAGCGGAAGGCTGCAAAACCTCTTAGAAGAATGCAACAGCAGGCCCTTTCTCTAACGTTACCGTGAAAACTACATTACATTCGCGAGCACCCGCACCGCTCCTAAGTGGGGCAAAATCCACTTAGCAATGGACATTGGGGGCTCAATTGCGGTCGTAAGTCAAGGACTACCTGTACTGGGAGCCCAAAATAGTTCATGACTTCCAATCACTCTGCCTTTTAGGCAATGGCCATTTGGCAATGGCCATGGCCATTTAGCATGATGTCCTTCCTTTTGCAATGTGAGTTAAACAGATGCCTCTGAGAAACGTTTTAAATAAGCAGGGATGGAGTCCATTGTCTTTCCCAGCAATACTGAATCCTGGTAGGCATGGAATGATAGATACCATGGCTTGGGGAGGAGCAAAAAGAGGACATTTCAGGGTCATACTTAGACTGTCTCTTGGGCAAAGATTCTGCAAACTCAGCTCCACAACTGTAAGGCAGGAATAGAATAAAAGGGTGTAAGAATTGGAAGGACTCTGGGAATCACTTGAGGAAATCCATTGAGCCATCTCCGACTGATAGTATTCAGCATCCATCTGAAAACCTGTAGCAAGTGTGTTGCCCAGTGTCAGGGAGTGGCCAGATGCCAGACAAATAGCTCTTTTGAGGATCCAGAGACAATGATCACACTGGTAGGTAAGGAGAATTTCAAGTTTTATTGCTTTACTGTAACAAATAAACAGAAATACGAAAAGCAACTTACCAAACAAAACACTCTTTCAACTGCTGGGGGCCTGTTTCAAGAAATGGAGATACTCCAAGGAGCTTTTGCACAGGCCTGAGCACTCAATGCTATTCACTAAAGGCCTCTGATTGTACCTGGACTTGTTTGTTTGTTTCATTTTGCCCTGTGACACTGTGGGAACTTGGATTCTATTTCTGAAAATCTGCAAGACTTAGGTCTTGTGGGGGGAATCTTCCTCTGGAGAAGGAAGATTGCCAAGAGTTGTTACTGAAAGCGAAGATGTGATTATTGTTAGCAGATGACAATAATCTAGTGAAAATGGTCTAAGACTGAAGTGATGGCAGATATGGCAAATGCTTCTATTAAAGGTTCCACCCAGTTATGAAGACTTTCTCAAAGTGAAAAATAGCTTTTAAAAAATCAAAAAGGTCCCTTCATGATATATTTCAAGAGGCTGATTTGGAGAAAAAAATATCCATTAACCAGGATGTAGGATATTTATGTCCGGTTACATAATGAACATGAGATCTTTGAAAAACACTTGTGCAACTTAAAGCAATTTGCATTCCTTTCAGTAAATTACTATTTGACAGCTGAATAAATTTCCCCATAAGATTACTGGATTTCCACCCAACATGGTTGCATTTGCTGCTATTGTTCTAGAAAATACTAATTAAAGCAAAAATAATCTCGCAAATATCACAGTCTAGTAAGTTTAAATATAGTATGTATTTAGTTTTCTTATAGGACAAGATGCAAGGGGTATTCATTGCATAGTTGAGTGCACATTTCATCATTTGACACTTCCCCTTGTAGTTGCCTATGTGTATGATTCAATAAATCAGTTAAGAGTTTGAAAAAGAGGTCAGAGGATTATTATGATTGGTCACACTGTCAGCCAGATGTTTAAACTGGATTTGGCATTTTTATTAACCCATCGAATCCTTCCCAAGAATGTGGCAGAGTCAGATGTATGATGTTAAAAGTATCATTGCAGGATGTAAGTTGTTCCGAGTAAAGCTACTTTTTGCAATTGACTGATGGTGATTTTGTCAATGCCAACGGTGTTCAAGCGGTGCTCCAGAAGCATTGAGATTTCACCTGAGGCGCCTAGTCCTCAACTTATGACAATAGAACCCAAAATTTATGTTGTTAAGTGAGAAATTTGTTAAGTGAGCTTTGCTCTATTTTACGACTTTTCTTGCCAGGTTTGTTAAATGGATCACTGCAGTTGTTAAATTAGTAACACGGTTGTTAAGTGAATCTGCTTTCCCCATTGACTTTGCTTGTCAGAAGATTGCAAAAGCTGATCACATGCCCTCAGGACACTGCAGCCGTCATAAATATGAGTCAGTTACCAAGCATCTGAAGAATAAAACATGTGACCATAGGGATGCTATAACGGTCATAAGTGTGAAAATTGGTCATAGGCCACTTTTTTCAAGGATGTTGTCACCTTGAATGGTCACTAAATGAACTGTTGTAAGTTGAGGACTACCTGTATTGGTACTACCTTTATTTTGCCACAGTCATTTTACTTTTCTTTGCATGTCTTTGTATTTTGTGATTTTCTCTAGGTTATATTTACTTCTATTGCTCTCTGCTCTCTCAGGTACTATAACTTCCATTATCCAGACTTTGTTGGTTTTTTTCTAAATCAATAATTCTTAAATCTGGGTGTTATGTGGCAGGTGCCTGTCAGCTTGAATTCTAAAGTCCTAGAGGACTTTAGCTTCTTCGTTTTCTTTGTCTATTTTGTGGTCCCACCAGTTCTTGCTTTCAGGCAAACAGTATTTCTTGCAGATGTTCAGTGCACCATTGTTCCTACTTTGTCATACTGTTGTTTGTACTCAGTCTGCTAACTAGGTGATCTACTGTTTCATTGGTTTCTTTGCAGAGATGGCAATTGCTGTCTGTGGTTATTCTTATTAATTATCCTGTCTTTTTATATATATCTCACAGTGGCAAACATTCCTGCCTCCTACTGTATGCAATGGTCACTCTGTAGGTTACATCAAGAAAGATGGCTTTGTTTCAGAAAGACCAGTCTAGTTAACTTCAAAGCCCATCATCTCTGGCCAGTTGCAGTGTCAGCTACAGATTATGGGAGTTGAAGTCTAATGCATTTGGAGAGAGCCAGGGTTAGGAAGGCTGCTCCAAAGTGAAATAGAAAATCATATTTGGAAATTCTGCAAGTGAACAACTATTAAAACCTTGGATTGGGCCAAAACTTTTTGTGAACACCAATACTCTTGATCCAAACAGAAACCCATGTTTCTACGGCAACCAGACCATTGTTCAGTATTTAAGATATACTAGATGGGATGATCTGGCATATAAATTAACTAAGGAGAAAATTTAAATTTAAAAATCAACAAAACATACCACTGATTTGAAACATTATGGCTCTTTGTTCCCTTCCCTATGGACACCCTCCTCAATGCATTGGAAGCAATGAAAGAACTTTCTTTCTCTTCTCTGTATCAAATATTAACATTTTCTTTTATCAAGTTCCTAATTGTTAGCAAAAGAAAGTTTATTTCTCCTGTTAAGAAATTATTCTAGGACTACCTATCCGTTAACTATACAGCAGAAGTAGAAGAAATACACGCAAACACACTTAGCAGTAACTTAATCAGTATTTACAACTTTAATCCACATTGTAACGAACATTTTGCAAAGCAAACGTTTGCCATTCTGGTTAGAGTAAGAGACAGCGGTGCAACTGTTGCCGCAATTCAGCAGGCCATTCCCACACAGTGGGAATGTGGTTTGAGCAAAAGGGCTGACTCAATTAACTCCTTCCTCCAAAATTTTCTTGCAGGACTCAGAAATGGTCAAATGCATGGAGTAGATGTCTACATTGTGTTGCTTCAGCATTGCTAAACACCTTGGTTTTGCAGAGCTCTGTGCAACATCAAAAGGCATATGCCCAATGCATGGCTTCTTCAACTGGGCTAACACATTTTCCCAGTTACTGGAAGCCATGAAGTTAGTGGGCATCATAGCACATGGTGGCCTTTTCATTTTCTTGCACAGGAATTGTCTTTATACTCTGGTTGAAGCATCATGCATTTGTCTTGCTTCCCAGGCGTTCTCTGTGTGCTCCAAATAATTTAAATACAGCCTTTGCAATACTGGCAGGTACAAAGTTAATATCCCTTCAGCAGGTGGGGAGGAATAGGTGGGACTGTCCAACCTCATCACACTAAATCTTGCTGATGTTTGGAAGGAACAATGAGATGTAGTGGCAGATTTATAAATTGGACCATGCAGCAAGAATGCAGCAGGAATGTGCAAAACGTACTATTCTGCAACAGCTTCTAACCTGCACCACAAATGACTTTCTGTTCTGGAAATTTATGAGACTGCCCTAGAATGGCCAGACTGACATAGTCAGGAAGAAAACAGAGAACTCCAGTGTTCTCTGCAACATTCCAGTGGCAGAATATTAGATTTTGCACACAATAAAATGCAGATAGAGCCACAATAAACACCAAGGACTTTCAGGAGAAATAGGCTACACTGCATAAATAATAGGCACCCATTTCTTAAAAGGCATTCCCATGCATCAGGAGTACAATTAATTGATCAGAGTCAAATCTGAGAGTTTGGATTCAGGACAAGTAAAGGGGCTAGCTAATCTTAACTAATCTTCCTTAGTGAAAAGAAAGGAATCTAAACTGAGTTAGAATATTATGAAAGAACATGTATTTATGTACATGAAAGGGGTCTCGCCATAGGAGAAAACACATAAGATTTGAAAGAAATTCTTATAGTTACTGTTGGGCAGTGACAAAAACAGCAAGTATCCTAAATGATATTGTCCTGACTTCACATTTGCATAAAAACAAAAGTGAAAGATGCTGGCTGATGGAGTTCTGGGATTTGAAACAGAAACCATGGAAAATGCCCAGATTGGGGAAAGCTGGGTTAGCCAGGAAACTCTAGATTCGTGATGGCGAACCGGTGGTACGCGGAGCCATCTCTGCGGGCACACGAGCCGTCACCCTAGGTCAGCTCCACCACGCATGCGCACGTGCATCCCGCCGGCCAGCTGATTTTTGGATCTCGGGAGACGTGCACGCATGCCCACGCTGCCCCTCCCCTCCCAGAAGTCTCCACGCAGCCCGTTTTGGATGCTAGGTAAGTACAGGGCTCACGCGGAGGCTCTGGGAGGGCGAAAAATGGGCCTTCCAGAAGTCCGGAAATGGGCCGTTTCCTGCCTCCAGAGGGCCAGGGGAGGCTGTTTTCGCCCTCCTGGAGGCTCCAGGAAAGCCTCCGGAGCCTGGGGAGGGCAAAAAATGGGCCTCCCGGAAGAACCAAAAGTCCGGAAATGGGCCCATTTCCGACCTCCAGAGCCCGGGGGAGGCCGTTTTCACCCTCCTGGAGGCTCGAGGAAAGCCTCTGGAGCCTTGGAGGGCGAAAAACGGGCCTACCAGAATTCCAGAAACGGGCCCATTTCTGGCCTCCGGAGGGTCTCCGGAGCCCGGGGAGGCCATTTTCGCCCTCCTGGAGGCTCCAGGAAAGCCTCCGGAGCCTGGGGGGGGCAAAAAACGGGCCTACCAGAAATGGGCCGTTTCCAGCCTCTGGAGGCTTCAGGGAGGCCTGCTAGGCCCAAAATGGGGTGCGGGGGGTCACGCACGCATGCGTGGGGAGGTGGGGGAGCACGGGGGGGTCGTGCACGCATGCGCAGGGGGCAGGGCACGCAGGGAGCATTGCATTATGGGTGTGGGCACGCGCACTTGCGCTTTCGGCACCCGAGGAAAAAAAGGTTAGCCATCACTGCTCTAGATCAACCCATTTGGATGTTGGTGGAAAGGATTTGTAAAGAAATGGAACTAACCAGGAAAGAATGGACTAAGATTTCAACACTTCTCCAAATGGCTACCTAACTACCATATATGTCATCTCCCTAATGGCATTGCACCATTTTCAAGCCTGTTTAAATTGTGCCCCTGCTCATCAGAAATGCCAGTTCTTGGCAGGTTGTTTTTGTTCCTTGCTCTACCTTGGGAAATGGGCAGTATGATTTCTTTACAGTGAGTTAATGGAGTTAACGTGTGAACTCAACAAGATACCTCTGCCATTAGTAAAGAATTCACAAGTGCTTACTTTACCTTTTCAAATATCGAGATTTCATATTGCTCTGAGGGCAGTTTATACTGAAAGTTATAATATGATGGTGAAAGGTTAACTCTCATTAGATTGGTGTGGAATGCACAAGAGAAATTTCAATCCAGTAGAGAAATCATTAAAAAAAATCTCTCTGAAAATCAAAATTATGCTCAATTGAGAAGAATTACTTTTGTCACCCATTTTTTTCCTGGAAAAACATAGAAAATTGTACTTTCACTTGCATATGAAATGCCCAGAGTTTGATCTCTATATCTTCAGATATTGGACTTATCATTCTGTGCTGTGGAGCACGAAAGACAACGTGCCTTCTCTTGTCTATTCCTCATCTCATCTTTAAAACAGTCTATGTAGGCTTATCTACTTTTCCTATGCATTAATTGAACTTACAGCCAGTGGTGAAATGTAATTTTTTTTGCCACCGGTTCTGTGGGCGTGGCTTAGTGGGCATGGCTTGGTGGGGGGGTCATGTGACTGGGTGGGCATGGCCAATTTAAATTTTTTTTTTAGCATTTTTAACTAAAAAAAAATGTTTAAAAAAAGTTACAACGATCAACTGGTGTTTCCCCAGGTTAGGGGCTAGCAGCCTCGCGGGAAGGTAAACCCCTCCCCAACAAGCCTCACAGGTGGGTGCAGCCCCGCAGAGGAACCCACTGGGCCTCTCTGGCTCTTCACTCAGCAGCCTCCCGGGCTCCACCCTGCTCTTTTTCTCTCGCCCACCGCGTCCTGGAGAGAAAACGTTCAAAGCAAAAGCGGCTTTGGCAAGTCCGACGCGCGTCCGACCTGCGAAATGGAGCCTCTCGAGCACTAGGACCTGGCCACGGCGCCTCAGGGCGAGATGCCATTGCTGCTGCCACCAATGCTGCTGCTTCTTCTGAGCCCCCCACGCATGCATGGGTAGGTGGGCAGCTCGAACTATGTCGCTGAGCCCAGAATTTTTTGCCACGTCCGAGGAAGGGGAAGCAAGCTTCGTTTTCAGGACGGTCCCGCAGGCCAGACGTGCATCGGACTTGCCCAAAAGGCGAGCGAGCCTTGCCATTTCCTTCTGAAGTGGCTCCTCGGACGAGCGCAGCAAATCTTCCTACCCCCCCACTGCCAGCGTCGGCCTTACCTTCTGCTTCTGCTGCTATAGGGCTGAGTGCGGCGGCGACGGCAGCACCGCCGCTCCGGGATGGCAAGCAGATGTCCCATGGCTGCTGCACATGCGCACCGCATTGGACTGCTGGCACTACAGCATGACATCAGGCTGGCCAGGATAGGGCCAGAGCGCAGGCGCTGTAGACTGGGGAGGGAGGCGAGCGGGTGGCAGGCGGCATCCAGGAGCAGCAGTGGCAGCAGGCGGCCGAGAGCCGAGGGCGAGCAAGTGGCGACCAGGGGACTGGTTCGGGGGCGTGGCCAGCCAGCCGTTGCTACCAGCTGGGCGAACCACTGGTGGCCACTGCTACCGGTACACCCGAACCGCTCCGAACCGGTAGCATTTCACCCCTGCTTACAGCTTTATTTGGGAATCTTTATGGGCTTTCAAGCAGCTTCTCCTCCAGATTCTGATCAAGATCTACTTAGTGTAAGGATCTTTAGCAGCACCACATATCTTCGGACTTTCAATATGTATATCAGTAGTGGGTTCTAAAACCCTTTGCTACCGGTTCGCGCGCGTGCTCACGCGCAACGCTTCTGCACATGCGTAGAAGCGCCCGGGCGGGTGGGCGGAGTCTCCCGCCACCGGCGCTACTGGTTCTTAGAACCAGGCCGAACCGGGAGTAACCCACCACTGATGTATATCCATCTTAGGCCTCAGGGCTTCCTTAAGACACAAAGCATCACCTGGAAGTTATGAAGAATGGAACTAAAATTGAGCTCCTGGCAGTTTAGGAAAAGAGAGATTCACTTAGTTCTTTGCAAAACCCTGGAGGCAATCTGCCTACCCACTCCCTCTGAAAAGTTTGGTTTCAGAGAGGGGAAATCTGTCAAATTACACATATGGTGCTTGCATCAGCTTTGTGCACTTGCATTTGTAATCATCAGCTACTTCCTGAACCACATAGGAAGTGAGGAGGACAAGGTGATTCTCTCAGTATCTGGGTTGAGTGGAGAAAAGAATTAAAAGTCACAATGCTACCTACCATGCAGAATAATTAATTTTAAAAAACACTGGCAAATACTGACACAGGCTGGAGTTTCAGGACAGTAGGAGTCCCCCTACAAGTTCTGTAAAAAGGGAGTTAGCAGGCCCATAGAGAAAGGCTTCTTTTGATTAGTCCTCCAAGATTCTTCTCAAGTGCTAGGCTGTGTTGGTTGCGGTGGGATGTATGGTGGGGGAGCTGCAGAAGAAAGAAACTGACCATTAGGATAAGCTTAGCAGCACCTTGCCAATCTTTGCTGGTCTTGAAAAAATAAAGCAATAATAATAAAGCAAAAATAAAGACTTTAGTACTTGGATAGGAAACGAGTAGGAAGGCTTAAATCAGTAAATCGTCATACACTAAGTTGAACTTGAAGCAGAGGTGATTTCACTACTAGGTGATAGCAAAGGGAATTCTTTGTTGTCATCTAGTGGTCATCACCTTTGCAGCCCTGATATAGAAGTCCTATGGAAATGTCGTATTTCTATATATTTTATTCTGTTACATTGCTACATTTCATGTTACTATAGTATTTAGGGGGATAAGCCTCTTATTTTACCTTGCTTTACTCATGGCCATTTGGGTTTTATAGGACAAACCTACCTCCATGTTTTTCTTTGTTCTTGTTCCTCTAACCTTAATTTTCCTTTCCTGCTGTTCCATATTATTTCAATACATCCTCAGTTTTAATCAGTCTTTGCCCTACCAATTAAGAGATGCTGAAGAGATTAAATCTCTCACATGAAACTCAATTAAGGCTTACCCTTGTCTAATCAGAAGCAAGCATTAATAGAATTTCTTCTATCTACACTTACCAATATTTGTTCAGTGCCTATGACTTAATGACTATTGTGGATCATTTGTGTGTGACATTTTCTTAACAATGTCTCTGGAGAATTGCAGCTCTTATAATTCTTTGCCCATGCTCGAGTGACATTTTGAGAGTTCATACTGAATATGTCTGCACCATACCTGGATAGGAAGTAAGTCCAGCTCATCATTACTTTATACTCTTTTCTTACCTGAAGGATTGTAGTATGGTGGCCCAGGTGGATATAGAGGATACTGTGCTGGAACTGTAGGTGGGTAGGGAAACACAGGGGCATATCCAGGATGAAATGCTGGCCCTGCTTTTGGATCCATGGGATAAGGGTCTGGCGGCTGATCAGGATAACTAGAAAGTGGAATCTCCTGACCTGGATTTGACAAACTTTTGTTAAGTGCATGGTCTGTGTTGATAATAAATCTGTGGAGCAATCTGGATTTGAAGGAGAAGAGGCAGCTTGGAGCATGCATGGACACCGGGCATCACATCTGTTGGAAGCCGCATCTTTTCCCAGCCTTATAAGACAATTCCAGGAAAAGACATGTTTGATTTCAAGAGATGCCAGTAGGTATAATCTGCTCTCTGGTGTGCATCACCTTTCCTCCTTTGAATCCAGATCACCACAAACATCATTGATAATTCTTCATGTTATAAGGCAGTCTTCTCCCAATTTGCTAGTTTGTAGTAGAGATGTGTTGGATTGCAGCTGCAATCATTTCTCTGGCAGCCTGACTCTGGAAAAGATTCTCCCATCAGAATGCTCCTCTAAGCAGCATAAGACTAATTGCAAATATGGTCTTATATGTATGAGAAAGAAGATTTTGGTATAAAGCCCAATGTAGCTGGCAAAATCAAGAAAACACGAATGACATAGATTTCAATAAGATAATGCTACTTTGAAGTAAAATAGGGAGCTCTGGAATTGTAATAGGAAATTCCCAGTTTCCTTTGTAGCGAGAATTAATTAAAACAGATGTCTCCCTACCTTGAGTTGAATTGCTATTGATGACATTATCAGTCAACTGACTCTCCCTCCAGCATTCCCAGTTTCCCCCCAATCTCTCCCAGTAGGCCACAACAGAAGGGCATTTTCTACCTTGATAAGGAGTCTGCATGTGATGCCGTCGCTGGTACAAGTAGCAGCAGGAGCACAGGAAGCAGCAGACAATGGTGGCAACAATGGCCACAAAGAGAATAACAGCTGAGGCGATGCCAGCAATGGTCCTCGGGCTGCAGAGCACAGACAAAGATAAATTATGCTCATGTTACAGAATCTGCTACTGAAACAGATACTGTATTAATGACTCCTCTACAAGACAGGGATGGATGAATTCTCAAAAAGCCAGTCACTTCTACTGCCCACCTTCACAAGATATCTTTGGGTCCAGTTAAAAAACAATGGGGGGGAAACTGTCAAATATGGCAAAGATATTTTAAAAATACAGCAGGTGACCAAGGAATCTCCTCCTGATTTATGTAATATTTTAAAAGAAATATGTAGTAGCAATAGCACCCAGATATTATTTGAAGAAGGCTTGTTCCTTTCTTGAGACCTTGGATGGATTGGGGTGTCATGCACACTGTCAAATGGACAGTCCGGGAAATGATGCACAAAAGAACCAGTGTCTGGGCAGATTCTCACATTGCTGTGATCAAGATGGACTTTTAAAGCAAAGATTGACTTTAGCAAAGCTGCTTAGAAAAATGCACCATTTCCCCAGTCCTTCTGTGGCCTGTTTGGGTCTATAGTGATGGAAGAAGAGGAAAGATGAGGAGAATCTTGTTGGTAGTGTTTATTTGACCATGAATTCCTCAAACAATATCCCCCCCTTCAAAATTCACTTAGAGGAATTCCTAAACACATTTGTGCATTCCTACTAAAGACTAGATTTAATCAAGATACAAACAAATGGGCTTACCTTAAAAATAATTTTTAAAAACTATTTAAAATAGTTTCAAATCCCAGGGTTACAAATATAAGAATCTCCACTTTATGCTCCAGCAACCATTGAAGGAATATATCAAATTATTTCAATATTTCAATGCTGTACTACAATACTATACTTAAATTCAATACTTCAATATTTTAGATACTCTTGCTATCATCATTATGGTTGAAAATGAAAATAAAAATCACAACTTCATTCAAAAGGATATCAACAAGACAGTTGGCCAATCTAAGTAGAAAACTCTTGAGAGCGGAACAAAAATCTTGCTCCAGCACTTTTGGAACAGGACACTTTAATTAAACTTTTTTAAAAAATCTTTTCAGGATTATGGAGTTCTGTAAGGCCTGGTCTCATTTGGGAATGATATCCAATATCCACCATTTATTCTTGAACAAGACTTTTCTAGCTGTACTTTGGATCTAGTTAGAGGAAATGTGTGAAGGTATATCAGGTATGTGTTAGAAACTCTTCCTACTCAGCATTCCTAAAAAGGCTTGAAAAGTTTAGGCAAATAGATCTACATATCAAAAATTATCTATTAGAAGTTCTCTTAACAACACCCAACAACCTTTATATACATTTGTCTACAGTTTAATTCTTGGTCTTATGTTGCTTTAAAAACAGTTAAAACTCAAAAGCCACATGGTTATTTACTTGCCTTTGGAAGTTTTTCCTGTTCTCTGACAATGAGAATTAGAGATTTCAGCCTCTCCACCTTCAACTCTTATAAAGTGTGCAAGTAGTGTCTCAGTTCTCAACCTAACCCCATGATGGCGAACCTATGGCACACGTGTCAGAGGTGGCATGCAGATCCCTCTCTGTGGGCATGCGCGCCATCACCAGCTGCTCTTTTGGTGCGCGTCGGCCAGCTGGTCTTCGTGGGCACCAGAGTGCCAGAAAATGGCCAAAAAAAAATGGCCAAAAAACAGGCTATTTCCTGGGCTGTTTGGGCCATTTTCAGGCCGTTTTGGGGGCCATTTTCAGGCCATTTTTTGGCTGTTTTTTGGGCCAAAAACAGGCCAAAAAACGGCCTCAAAACAGCCAAAAAACCGGCCAAAAACAGCCAATAAACAGGCATGCACGCATCGGCCAGCTAGTCTTCGGGTTTCCGGTGCTCCAGCACGTGTGAAGACCAGCTCGCCAGCGCGTATGCACTTGCCGGAAACCCGAAGACCAGCTGGCCGGCGCGTGCATGTGCACCGGCCAGCTGGTCTTTGGGTTTCTGGCGCTCCGGCACACACACATGCATGTGCATGCATGTGCATTCCGGTTTGGGCACTCGGTGCAGAAAAGGTTCGCCATCACTGACCTAACCCATATAGCATATGGGTTCTGGCTTAGCAAGTTATGTGAACCAAGCTTTATGGCTTATAAACCATGGGTTATGGCAAGAGTTCATAATCAAGGCATGAATACCACATGAAAACTTTGGGTGCTGGCTCCATCACTCAGATTTAACTGCAAGGGAAACTGGATTTGATCAGGACAAGGAAGAAAGGAGAGGTCATCCCTTCCCCCATGGCCTTTCTTTCCAACCATAATTACCATTACTGCGGTGGCGCAGTGGTTAGAGTGCAGTACTGCAGGCTACTTCTGCTGACTGCCAGCTGCCTGCAATTTGGCAGTTCAAATCTCACCAGGCTCAAGGTTGACTCAGCCTTCCATCCTTCCAAGGTGGGTAAAATGAGGACCCAAATTGTTGGGGGCAATATGCTGACTCTGTAAACCACTTAGAGAGGGCTGTAAAGCACTGTAAAGCGGTATGTAAGTCTAAGTGCTATTGCTATTACTACAGCTACGTAGGAAGAATTTTGACTTCAGAAACCTGAAAACACCTTCCTGAGAAAGGATGAAGCATCTCTTCCCCACTCCATTCTACTCTGATCAAACTGAACCCCTAGCTATATCTCAGTCATAAGAACAAGTATATATATATATATCTCTGAGGGGTTGCTTATATCCCTCTGCTCTGTTTCTTTTCATAGGCAACTCTAAGTCTTCAGTCACAATCTTGATACTTTCAGCCACCTTCTGTGGCTATTACATATTTTTACCCAAAGGTCATGCAGTGCTTTTGCTGCCGTTCAGTGAGAAGGTTCCTGACATCAAAGCAGCAGAAGCGATGGTAGCAGTCGCCACAGCAGAAAGAAGGGAAGTTGCAGTCTATGCCACGGTGCCAGGAGCCATTTCTGTCTATGTACCACTTGCAGTCTTCATCAGCTGAGACTGGAAGGAGAAAGAAGACACTCCTTTTATCAATTCCATAGAAAACAAAGCAGTGAGAAATCCTCTAAGACGGGTGTCAAACTCAATTTCATGGAGGGCCACATCAGGGTTGTGTTTGACCTCAGGGGACCGGGGTGGGCGTGGCCCGGGTGGGCTTGGCCAGCTCGACGTCACTCCTGTCGGGGGTACCTGCGGTGGCCCGAGCGCTCTGCCAGTGAAAATGGGCTCCCACGCTCCGTTTTCGCTGGCAGAAGCACCACGGGCTGGTCCTTTGCTGTTTCCAGGGTGGCCCCGCGTGCTAGATCTAAGTACCCCATGGGCCGGAACCAGACCCCGGGCCTTGAGTTTGACACCCCTGCTCTAAGAACATTATACAGGGAACACCCTGAAATTTCCTACACATCAGCCTCTAGGAATAACTCAGGGACCCATAATCAAATGCCTTCCAGAATTTTGCAAGCTATCATTACATGGTCTTTCACAATACCAGGGCCATCCCAAAATTTAATATTAAACTTGAAAAATGTTTGGGAGATCATCAGATCTTACAAAATCATATAAGATATTCTGTGACATTAGGTAAGAATGCCAAAATCTCTTCAACTTCTTGTAAGATTCTGGTTTTCTTGAAATCTCACACAACTTGCGTACTGAACTGTAAGTTTTTCCATTTTTAAAAAAAAAATATTTTTATTCAATTAATTTAATTTAATTAATTACACTATTTATGGCTTTCTCATAAGTTATACCATTCACAATCCCACATTGCTGCCACTGGATATAAACATCATTCTCTCTATATATCTCTCTTTTTAAATATAAAAGCAATAATGCAGAAGTTGGCAACATAATAAAAATGGATATTTTCTTTGGCGGTTGTAAGACTCTCAGGCTTAATATTTTTCAGATCTTTTTAAACAAAAATTTTTTTTTAGTAGGAAGCCACTATGTAACAAAGTAAAGTGCAAGCTTCTAGAAATATCAGAATGCCTCAAAGCACAACAGAAGTTATAACAGGTATTTATACAATTTAAATATACTAGGAGGACATACTGGTAGTCCTCAACTTACAGCCATAATTGAACTCAAAATTTCTGTTGTTAAGTGAAACATTTGTTAAGTGAATTTTGCCCCATTTTAAAACTTATCTTGCCACAGTTGTTAAGTGAATCACTGCAGTTGATGTTAGTAACCCAGTTGTTAAGTGAATCTGGCTTCCCCATTGACTTTGCTTGCAAGATCATCGCAAAAGGTGATCACATGACCTTGGGACACAGCAACGATCATAAATATGTACCAGTTGCCAAGCATCTGAATTTTGATCACATGATCATGAGGATGCTGCAAAGGTTGTAACTGTGAAAATCAGTCATAAGTTGTATTTTTCAGTGCTGTTGTAACTTTGAACTGTCACTAAACAAACGGTTGTAAGTCGAGGGCTACCTATAGTTCATTATTTTCTTAGACAGTATGGGAATTTGCCTTCTACAAAACAAAAGGAAATGAAAAGCTGCTATAAGAGACAATATCTTCTGGGGGCTGATCCACATCATTTTGTCTTCAAGGAAAAGGGTTATTGGCCATGATCATCACGGCAACCATGTTCTATAAAAATTACAGTATAAACAGCAACATAAACGCTGCTTAAATTTGTAAATTATTGCCCCAATGCATTGTTTCTTTTAACAAAATTAAAACAGATTGTGAACTACATGCAACATATGGCATATTCAAATATAAGATACATGTTCTTGTTCATTGTTGTAACAGGTAAGTGAATATGTAAAGTCATCACTATCTAAAGTTGTATTAGTTACTTAAAAAAACAACACTCTATAGACAAAATGAATTACATGAAACCTTGTATCATTAAAATAAAGATGAGGAATATATAGTCAGCTTGTTATGCATTTATAAATGCTATCAATAAAAATATATATATGGTACATATGTTGATCATGTTATGTCAAATTTAGCCAAGCAGAGGAAGATAAAACTGAAACTCTTGTACTCTCTGGCATGCTTAGGTTTGGTCACGGCTATGGTTTTTTATTACAACCCAGAATATCAAATGAGTTCATTCCTATGATTCAATCCCCTTCATTTAAACATGTGACCTCCATATATAGAACATGACCAGCTGTCTTCAGATGACTGGAAGTGCTTACCCTGCGCTCTAAACATTGCAACCATTTTATTAATTAGAGTTACATTATGCCTCTTTTCCAAAAGTTCAAGGGATGTATACAATTCTGACCCTTCACCCATGTCTTTGACGAGAGAGTGGGATCCATCACTTTATTGCACTTGTCATTGTTGTGAGCTGCCCAGAGTTATTGAGGGTTGGGCAGCATAGAAAATTAATACATTATTATTATTATTACTATGGTTGCTCACAGAGTCAGCCAGCTGTTTAGACTGGATTTGGCATTTTTATCCTTCGCAAGGACCTGGGATAGGCAGACATTATTATTTGATGATTTTAAACTTATTGCAAGATGTAAGCTGTTTCACGTAAAGCTGCGTTTTGCAATTGACTGATGGTGATTTTGTCAATATCAATGGTACTCAAGTGGTGCTCCAAATGTTTTGGGATTGCCACAGTCATTCTACTTTTATTTGCAGATCCTTATATTTTGTGATGTTTCTCATATTCTTTCTCTTCTGTTTTGCTTTCCACTATCCAGACCTTTTTTGGGGGAGGGGGGGGTTTAACAATAACAATTCTTAAATCCGGATGTTATGTGGCAGATGCCTGTCTGCTTGAGGACTTTAGCTTCTTCATTTTCTATTACTTTGTCTACTTTGTGGTCCCACCAGTTCTTGCTTGAAGGCAAATGGTATTTCTTGCACCAATATTCCAATGCACCATTGATACTACTTTGTCATGCTGTTGTTTGTAGTCAGTCTGTGCGATCTTCTTGCAGCCGCTAACTAGGTAGTCCACTGTTTCTTCAGCATCTTTGCAGAGGCAGCAATTGTTGTCTGTTGCTTTCTTCTCAATGCTGGCTTTACATGCATTTGGCTTGGTCTTGTGTGGACGGAAT
This sequence comes from Thermophis baileyi, assembly GCA_003457575.1. Lineage (NCBI taxonomy): Eukaryota > Metazoa > Chordata > Lepidosauria > Squamata > Dipsadidae > Thermophis > Thermophis baileyi. The sequence continues at coordinate 52,210 of QLTV01004104.1, read as the reverse complement.
TTGCCCCTCTCTCTCTTTCTTCAAGTTTCCTGCTCTTAATCATTGCCAGGTCTGCTTTGTTATCTGCTTTGCCTGCTTTTTTTTTTTTTAAAGTATTGGTCACATAATATTTTGCCTTTCCATATCTCTTTTCTATTCTTCATTGGGTTGGCCAGTTTGGTCTCTCCACTACTCAGTAAGCCAGAGGTATTCAAACTTGGCAACTTTAAGACTTGTGGACTTCAACTCCCAGAATTCTCCAGCCAGCATAGCTGGCTGGAGAATTCTGGGAGTTGAAGTCCACAAGTCTTAAAGTTGCCAAGTTTGGGGACCCCTGCAGTAAGCCTTCATTGGGTCCCAACTTCAGTGCATCCTCTTCATTGTCCTTCATATATTCTCCCAATGTCCCTTTCTCTTCATCAACTGTCTGGTATTATTTATCTTTTGCCCCAAAGTTACTGTCCAGACAACCCCATTAAGTAAATAGGTTTGTTGCAAGAGAGCATCATAATCAAGTGGATATTTTAATTTGGATATTCTAAATCTGAGACAATAGAGTACTTTAACCCATTATATAATATGCTGTATTTTAGTACAATGATTCTAAATTCCTTGCACAGGATTCGTAATCTTAAAACCAATTTCCCCACATATGAAGATATTTCTTTTATAGAGTAAGGTAGCTACTCACCACTATACACCACTTATTAAAAATAAGAAGAATACCTCTATTCTTTGCTTGTTTATATGAAACAAAATTCAATCACAAATGTATTACCTATGATAACTCATGTGAACAGTATTATGAACATAAATAGTGACTTTTTTCAAATATGCACATTCAGTGCTACCTCCCACCACACCCCTTCCTCTAATCCATGTAAAGTTCTTGATTATTAACTGGATTAACGGGAATCTACAGCAGAGTTTTGCAGACTTGATCTGTTGGAATGAATCATGTTTATGAAAGGACTGGTGTTCAGAAGTGAGATCCAGGAAACACAAAATTGCTCCATTCAGTCACTGAACAAGGACAAGCAGGACTCATGTTTCGTTTTCTGTCTTATGTTACCTTCCCTTTCTTTGATTCTCTGTTTCTGTAAGAGAAACAGTTGCATTTCTCTCGTTCTGTAGTAGAGAAAAGCTGCAGCCTTCTTTTTTCCCTGGCACTGGACGACTATAAGAAACAATTAACAAACAAGTCCTTTAACATGGTTTTATTAGTGTTTTTGTCATTTTAAAAGATGGAAGAAGGCAGCTGGAATTCCCCTCCACTGACACAATGAAGAGATGAAATGGCAAGGCAACCGTAAACCTAATCTCCTGACATGTCAACTATCTGGGCGCAGAAAGATGTTAATGCATATTCATCAGGATTATATTTGTATTTTTTTATTTTCTCCAGTTTTTTCCTCTCCTACTGTGCTATCTATCCAGATTTCTTCATCTTTTTTATCAACAAGCCCAGGGTGCTATATGGCAAGTGCTTGTCTTTCAGCCACTACAATACAAACATCCATATCCATTTGAACCTTAGATGATGTGCTCATGAAACATAATTGGTTTTTCTTAAATTATTGATTGTTGAATTTAATTACTTTTTTATATTTTAGTCAAGGATATTGCCAAGCATGGTAAAGGCTTTCCCATAACAGAGTTTGAATAATTAAAATTTCTGTTCTTCAGTGCAGTAAAAGTATCTGCCCCTTATTGTATGTAGAACTGGGAAAAACTTTCCTTCCTGTTCAATTATTCTGGAGGAAAATGTGCGTTTGCAAGAGGACTGGATTCCTGCCTGAGTTATATCCTTCCTCTTTGTGATGGGAAAGGGTTAACTCTAGTTCAGTTTTCTTAACTTCCTTTTTTCATTTCAAATCTTCAGAGATGTATTCACCCTGAATAAACAGTTTGACAAATGTGCAATCTTCTGCAAGTAAAATTATTCCATGATTGATAGCCAGCATGCCCAACATTGTTAAGATGTTAGACTTGATTATAGAGACCCAGATTCCTCAATTAATCATGGAGCTCAACAGGTGATCTTGAGCCAATGATTCTCTCTCAAACAAACATAACTCACAGGATTGTTTTCAAAAACCTTAAACTCTCAAAAAAGGCAAGTTATAAACATAATGGTATGGTAAGAAATGCAACAATAATAAATAAAATGTCCAGGACTTTTTCTAGCATGACCAAAGCCTATATCTGCTAGAAAGCATGATAAAATTAAAATTAAAGTCATTTAGAATGCATGAAGCTAGGAAAGGTTGGGCTAAATAGTTCAATTATTGCTTTGACTATAGTAGTACTACTAAGTACTATTTGTAGACTCACAATAAGATTAGAACCCTTTAGCTCCACTTCTCTAAGTTTGTCCCCTCAACTCCTATGATCCCTAGCCAGAACATCCATTAGCTATTGTATTAGTTGGACATACTGTCTGGGAATTAAAATTGAATTATACAAGACACGGAGATGAAACATTGCATAGCTTGTTCTTCTCAACAATTTTTCAGAATACAAAGCCACTATCAAGAGGCCAAGAAACTAGCTACCTTGATAAAATATCATTAACATAGTTTGCAGATATAGCAATCCCATCACAAGCAGGGCCTCATTGGAGAAACACCCTCAGGTTGTGTGAAAGAATGCAGGGAGGCTTAATCAGCTGCAGGTGTCAGCACCATGGACAGCACCACACAAATGAATGAGCAGGTTCCAGATACAAGCAAGTTTTACTTGTCCCAATAGGGAGCCCAAAAATGAACAAAGGATCTTGAGAAGTGCTGTACATCCAAACTTGACAATGGGATACAAAATACTTTCAAACTGAATAAATTGCTTTAGGCATTAAAAATAAATCCAGCTAGATCCTTTCATCAAGTAATTACTGAGTCAGTGGGACTTATCATCAGCCATAATTTCTATTTCATTCTACAATCCATTCCATCCTATCTAATTTTATCTTCTCAGTGGATATCTCAATTTTTTTCCTCCTTGCTATTGGAATGTCCTGATCTTCAAGTATTTTGGAACTTCCTTTCCTTCAAAGATCCACAGCAAATTCTCATTTATCCCAGATTCAAAGAATCCAAAGTTCCCTCCATCCCCCACGGTAAAAACAGAATTAATATGTACTAACTTTCTGTGAAGCTGACAAGAAGCACTTTGGCTCTAGCAATGGAAACCTCATTTAATGATTAGAAGTCTTTCCTTTCGGATGCTGTTCTACAGCCAAAAGGGATATTAGAGGTTTTTTTAATATGTCAAGATTTCATTCTAATTGTATCTATTTTTATTATGATTACAGATGGTGTAAAATAAAACAAGACCCAAGCAAGTAGCACTTTACTGCACAAAGATCACTGTAATTCCCAACGGTCAAAATATAAAAAAAGAAAAGGGTTCTAAGCACATTTTGTATACAAAAGTTCAAATTAAAAAAACCCTATCCTCAAAGGAAGCATAGGAGGGGAAAATTCCAAAGAAAAGACAAAACTCTTCTGCATTGTTTAGGGTTACAAACACCAGCTAAAATCAAACCTTGAAATTTCTCTCTCCCACCCAGTAAATTACTCCATATGTCACACAAGATACCTTTGGCTGCCAGAAGCAACATTCCCCTCCCCAAAGGCTGCTTTGGAGCAAAACTATAGTTATATTAATGGAATTAATAATTACTAATTAAAAATAAGTCATCCCACTTATATTAAATGGTTCCCCCCATGAACTCACACATATAAACAACTTTCACTTAACAAACAACTTTCTCTTAGTATGCACACATGCATGCCCTTTCAGCAAGAGGAGAAACTGGATGAATATTAAGTGAGAGAAAGATAACTACCGTATTTTTCAGAGTATAAGACGCACCTTAGTTTTTGGGAAAGAAAATAGGGGAAAAAATCTGCCTACCAGGTATTCATCTGGCTAGCGTCCTTAGTCTGGTCAGCTTCAGCACATCATTTTATCCCCTGGTTAGGGCTAGAAAAATCCTTCTTCGGAGGGAGTTAGCAATGAAAAAAAGCCTGCAAAGACTTAAGGCTGGAAAAAATCTTGGGAGCGAGTAGCAATGAAAATAGCTACCAGGAAAATCGTTAGCGCCTCGTTAGGGCTGGGAAAAAAAGCTTGGGGGGGGAAAGCTACATTCAGAGTATAAGACACACCCAAATTTTCAGCCTCTTTTAGGGGGGGGGAAAGGTGCGTCTTATACTCCGAAAAATACGGTACATGGTGATGCAAAATGGATGTGCGTGAGGCACATGAACAAGATAACTGGACTAAGAAGAAAAGCAAGGAGAAAGAAGGGTATTGGATAAAGATTCTCTCACCCAGCATCAATATTCAGCTTAGTATTGAAGCTTTGTAAGATGAGGGGTGTGACACCATTTGGACCTCTTGCTTATGTATTGTTTTCAACAGCTTCTTCTACTCATTAGTGAAGGTAAAATGATACCTCAGCTCAGAAGTAGTTATTTGGGAGGAAAAAATATTTATCATCTAATAAAATGTTATTAGATCTAACAGAAGTACAATATCTGTTATAAACAAATGGGGAAAAATCTATTACGGTGGTTTAACTGAGACTTGGATGAAAGTCAGCTGGGTTTTTTTAAAGATTTTTTTTTTGTCTGAAGTACCTTTTAAAAACCTTTCTACTGTTGAAAATGTTAGCCTGAATCTACATCATAATCAAAATTGCCTGAAACAAATTCCTCAGGAGCCAGAATTTTTAACCACAGTATGTTGCAATACTTAGATTTCCACATAATACCTTAAGTCATAAACCACCAGAATGGTCAGAATTCGCAAATCAGGTAAAAACAAAGAAACTATGGGATCGCTAGACACATTGCATAAAAGTCAATTATACAATCTGGTTGCCAGAACTTTTTTTAAAAAAATTCCTCATTATCCTTATATCTTGAATAATGAAGTATTCTTCTCACAACACAATTTTTCTCTTATGATAAAAAAAAATAAGCCTTTGTCTGTTGTAACTGTTTAAACCAACAAGAAATCTGTTTTCAGTAATTTATTCAACTTCAGCCACAGTAGCGTAATTAGCAAAATTAGGGGATAACTGGTTTATATTAAATGTTCTCAAGTAGGTATGGAGCAATACTCTGAGAACAAGCCACTTTCAGGACTAGAGATGTTCCACATCACCAATACTTGAGAACACATTTCTCATCATGAAATGTGTTTCATGAAGTTTTATGCACAATTTCTTTCTTTTTCTTTTTTTTCTTTCTTTTTTTTTTTTTTGCAGGATATCTGATATACTAGGATTAGGACATGGTCCATCTCTGTTCATTCTGGCTGAGGATGAAAGAAGTTGCAGTCCACCACCTGAATACACTAGATTGAGAAAGGTGCCTTAGAAGCTACCGGTAGTGAGTTGGTCTTCCTGAAAACAAACCATCTTGTTATGTTCATGAACATAAGGATGATTAACATGCTCAGTTTATAAGTGATTAGAATTACTAGCATATTTCACTCCATGGTCTTCCACAGAACAATTTAACCTGATTTCTTTTAGATGTTTTATGCAGATCTACAAATCCATATTTTTGAAAGCATTAACTTGGAGACTATTCTATGGTATCTCCCTGATTTGTTAACTTTTCATAAATGTTGGTAGATTATAATTTCAAAGGCACGTGTCTTTTCTGAACACTCGGAATCCCATAGTGCAAAAGTTGTACATTGCAAAAATAATACTGTAACACTAATATCAGCAAAAAAGACCAGTGGCACAATTGTTGTATCAGAGCAACTTTATATCTGGTTAGGTGACTCCACTTTTCCAGGGATCAGCAATGCAGTATTGGGAGTAGCAGACAGCAACATGTTCAGTCACTAAACATTAAGTCACTGCAAGCTCTTCAGTCCAGACACAATTTCACCTTTCTACAAATAGCTTCTTTATTTTTAAATCTCATATAATTCAGGTTATTTAACTCCCACAGGTTACTATAATTATCAGGTTAGCATCCTTCTTTAACCACAGACAAAAATAAATCACACGGAATCATCATCCATAAACATTTCAACAAGGCAGGAAAAAGAAATAGACCCAACTATGATTAGATGCAGGCATTTCTGTTTGTAAGTCTTTCCAAGAGCCTGCATTGCTCAAAGGAGTGGGGCCAACTGTCACAAAGTTCTGATGTGTAATTGTCAAGTGCTGTTTCTCCCCATCCCAAAGTCCATGATATGAACACTTTTGCACAGCTCCTGTGTAGTTCAATGGAACACACTCAGAAGTTTCCCCTTATTTGTATGACCTTTTTAAATTAATGATTATTTTTCTGGTCCTCCAGTTTCCATTGGGGGGGATATTCCAGTTGAGGGTTTCAATCCAAAGGGCACAAACAGCTACCCCTTCTGGCTCTCTTATCCTCTACGGAAAAAAATACAGACCAGCTCAAGAGAAATAAATGTGGCTTTAGATGAAAGTGGCAGTACTGTTCCCCGGACATCAAGGCAGCAAAATAACACAGCATGTCCCACTCTTGAATCAGAGAGATAGAGAAGGATGAATCATGAGGGGGGGTTCTCTTCTAATTCCTCTAGCTGTGATGGGGCATTTCACACATGCTCAGGAGCGCCCTTGTTCCTTTACTTTCAAGAGGGAATACAAAAATACTTTCCAAAGCAGAAACCGCGTTCAACCAGAAAGAGCCCAGAGAAGCACCATCACTCACCCCCACCCTCCCCTGACCAGGCGCAGACCTAGCGTTTGCTTCACGCAGCGGGCCTGCGCCTCACTCCTATTCCCCTCCTGCCGAGAGCCTAGCGGGCCCTCACCCCGGCCTTACCCAGGGTTGCAGCGACCAGGCTGCAAAGCACCGTCCACGCCAGGGCCCAGCTCCCCATCGCCGTCCTTCTGAAAGGCTTCCAGATGCCCGGCCGACGCTGCGGGAAGGGGCGGGCGCGGAGAAACCGGATCCGGCGGTGGGGGGACGGGACGCCTCCTCTTCTCCCAAGAAGGGAAGCGCGAACCGCGGTGGGAGGCTAGACCGAGCTGTTTCTTGCGTGCCGGGCCGGGCTGTCGGAGCTGAGGGGCCTGTTACGGCATTAGCGAAGACCGTAATTTTCGTCGCAAACCGGTTTGGTCGGCAGCCGGGGGGGCGGGGGGGTGAACTATGGGTATTGGTGTTCTCTGAGAGTCTCAAACTGATGCATGGCGTGGGGAAGTGGGGGAATGAAGGAAAAAGCAAGGCAACAATTCCTCACTATACAATTGAGGAAGGAAAGTGTTTTTAACTCTTCATTTCTCTGCCTTCCAAGTTCTCTGAACAACTTTTTGTCACAATTAAAAACTAAAGGATCATAACAAAGCAAATGGTATGCAAGAGAAAAACTTCAGGGACACTAAATGACATTAACTCATAACACGAACTTGGCAAGAGGTAACAGCTATTTTGAAAACCGATTTTAAATGGGAAAACATAAAAATGTTTCAAACTTTCAACATCTGAAAAATGTGTCTTAAGGATCCCTTCAAGGAAAGCTCCAGGGACAGAATTTGACAGCTCAGCCATCACAATCTTGGGCTTGTACAGTAAAGTTTCCCCACTTTTTCTAGTTGTTTGCTCCATTCAGGGTTGCCTGAAAATCATTATTGGAGCCAAATGTTTCTTAATCAAGATCCCCACATTCCTTAAAAGCTGGTGCCTGTGAATGAAGGACATTTGAACTCCCAAATAATCATTGAAAAACCATGAAATTTATACTCTTATCACTAGAAAAACTCTTATTTTATCATAATTGCATCCAGACCAAAGCTTCCTTTTTATACAAGTCAGTGAACATAAGGTGGGATTTCCCCCCTCCCCCCTGAAAGTCTGGAGCACAAGGCTGCTTCAAGATCCTTTGATGCTTCAGGTGGAGCAGTCAGTGATGCTCTGGCCCAGCCAGCCAGGTCAAAGTGCAAAATTAAGCCAAGCAGCCAAGTATCCAGAGCATATGCTCATCATCCACAAATGTTCGGGCATGCCTCCATATGCCTTATTTTCTGACTTGTAATCCCACTTCATGGTTGTAGGTTTATAATTGCACTATAATTGCATACCTTCTCTCTTGCCATCGTGGATGCCAGTGTGTTCCTAAGCGTCTAGTACCTGTCTTGCCTTCTCCCTGAACAGTGATCACCATCGCTCTTTCCACCTCTTAGCATGAATACAGATTTCACTTTTTAGCTTTTGATTTCTCGCCCCCTCCCCTCCACTAGCTTTTCCTCCCCCTCTCTGGGCATCTTTTGTTTTGTGACTCTTTTGCACTTCCTCTGTTCCCCAAATCTCACTTTTGCTGTTCCCTGTCTTGAGCTTAAGAAGATATGATTTCTGAGGCACCAAAAAGAGTTTTGCTTTATGCTTCTTCCCTCCCCCCCCCAATTTCTTGCATGTTGGCCAACATGTTGTTTTATGGACTTTGGCCCTCTTTTCTTTTTATCTTTTAAACCAGGGGTCTCCAACCTTGGCAACTTTAATCCTGGAGGACTTCAACTCCCAGAATCCCCCAGCCAGCTGGGAGTTGAAGTCCTCCAAGCTTAAAGATGCCAAGGTTGGAGACCCCTGGTTTAAACTATTCTATTTCGTCTTTAAAATATAACAAACCCATGTGATTATTAAGATGTGAAGAGAAGCACATGGCAGAGACCTGCTTTTATGAAATGTAGGAGAGAACCTGTGTTGCTCTCAGACTGTGGAATATCTACCTGGGTTGTGGATGGCCTGCACTTTCTCTCCATTTACAGAATCATTAAAGGCATCTCTTTCACCAGGTTTTTAAGAGTTAAGATTATTTTCAATGCTTCTTGTTGTTACTGGGAGAGATCGTGAATAGTGTGCTGGGGACTGTAGATTGTTATAGTTTAAATTTCAAAACTTTGTTACTTGGATTTTTGAGATCACATTGTATCATATTCCTGTATTTTATATATGAGTACTATGTGTTGTAGTATGGTCCAGAAAATAAATGCTACAATGTCTTTGTATTGTACTTACAAAGTATAGTACCTTGGGATGGTAAAGCAAAATCTGGGGTAAAATATATATTTTCCATAGATGTCTCAGCTATGACCAGAGCACTGTGTCACCATACAGAAGCAAAGTTTTTGATTAAGGCATCACTAAGAACACCAGTAGCCAAAGGTGGAGAGATACATGATGTGAGATGATTTATAATTCATGTCAGGTGGAAAAATATCAGTTCCTTCTTCGCAGAATGAAAGGATTTGATTTTGGGAGAACTAAAAGCAAACTGAGTCTTGATCTTGGAGCATCCCATCCGAAAGACGTTTGAAAAGAACAGGCTCCATACCTAATGCACAGCCGGCCAAAGCTTATACTGTTTATCTGTAAAGTTCAGCTCATTGATGTTGCTTGTAAAAGACTGGCTTAATATCTGGTGCTTGTGTCAATGGAATGGGACAACTCAACACTGCTAGCTTGACGCGGCCAGCTGGGAGCAGCCTTCTCACCACTGCCAAGTCCCCTCTGCCAACTCGCTGCTACCATCTCTTTGCAGGACATCTCAACACTGGAAATTTGCTGTGGGGATAATTCACTGTGGGTGCTGGATGGAAAGCTGGGCAGGCAGGCGAGCGAGTGAATGGGTTGTCAGGGGGGCTGCGATGAGTTTGAGGGTATCTTGCTCTGAAAATAAGGGCAGCTTTGGGAAGCAATGAGGTGGGATGTCAACTTTTTTACAAACTAAAAAGGTTTGCTTTGAGTTGCATTCAAATCCTTGCCCATCAAGCAGATTGCAAAGTTTGCAGCCGCATTTAGCTGTGGTCTGATGTACCACGGAAATGGGGCTGCATGGACAGGAAAGTTTGGAGTCCAAACAGGAAAAAAAAAACCTCTTTTCACAGTATCGGTGTCTGCTTTGGGGGGGAACATTGCTGCGATTCTCCATCAATCGCACTCTGCACATAACCAGAAACACCAGGAAAGCATTCTGCACGTGCAAATGAAATCACCCCTTTTGGAAAAAGCTCTCTGCACATGACCCAAAACACCATGAAAGAAAATGGAGCTGCGCGTGCCACTTGCCCGCCGCTTATGCAGAACTCTTTCCCCATCCGCACTGGTTGGCAAAGCCGGAAAGTTTGGGTGTCACTGCTGTAAATGAAGGGACGGTGTGAAATGATGTGAAAATCTTTCAACCTTTCCAATAATTAGGGATAACAGGAAGAAGATGGTTCTCCATTTCTGTCTAGAAATGTTAGATCTAATAAGGTCGTAGGGGACATGATATAATACTTGCCCCCAGAAATTGTGGGTGCTCCACTATTGGAGGTTTTTAAGAAGAGATTGGACAACCATTTGTCTGAAATGGTATAGGGTTTCCTGCAGGGGTTGGCCTAGAAGACTTCTAAGATCCCTTCCAACTCTGTTATTCTGTTAATAGGGCTTTTTATTTGGGTGATAGTTAAAAGTTTGGTACACACACACACACACACACACACACACACACACACACACACACACACACTTTGGAAACTGTTGCAATTGCCACTTTTATTTTAAAAAAATTACAATTGTAAGGATACATTTTTACAATTAATTATAAAGTTGGAAGTTGGAGAAGTGCATGCTCTCATGTCAAAGAAAGCTGTTTTATAAACAAGGGGAAGATGCAGGAATTTTCAGGAGCAAGAAATCAGTAGCCACATGATTGTTGAATTGAAAAGATGGGAAGAGAGAGTCAGAATTCAAGGTCTTGTTAGAGAATTTCTTGTGCATATGGCTTCCTAATTTTCTGCAGTAAATTTAGCTATATAACTTTCATGAGATTGCTTTGGAATATGAAGAGGAAAGAGTGTAATCATCATATCTGGTATAAAGCCAAACTGATTGCTTTCCCGTACTTCCAAACTAAGAACAGTATCATGGTACACTACCAATATTAAAAAATAGCTGTCACTGCTGCATTTAAAGAAGATGAAGTGATCAACAGACATGACTTAATTATGCTTTTCCACTTACTTTGAAGATGCATCAGTACTAGCAACAAGTATAGAAAGCCTTGCAAAGTTACTGAAGTATTTCAAAATCTTGCAACATGCTCCATTACTGGAGGCTTTTAAGAAGAGACTGGGCAGCCATTTATCAGAAATAGTATAGGTCTCCTGCGAGAGCAGGGGGTTGGACTAGATGACCTCCAAGGTCCCTTCCAACTCTTGTTACTGTTACATGTGTGTCCCTCCAATGCCGACCTGGGCATTTTACAATTCACATGCCACATCTGTTGTCCCTGTCCAGCCTGCAGTGTCAGACGTGTCAGTGGGGCAGGGGTGGGGCAGTAGTGGCAGTGGGAGAGGAACAGAGTGGAGGCAGGGGGCAATGGCAGTGATGGCAGCCCTCCACAACACTCCCAGTTTTTAATGTGGCCCTTGGGAAAGTTAATTGCCCACTTCTGCTCCAATGTATTTGTAGCATTTATGTGGATAAATAGTTTAGTATATTGGTCTGCCTAAAATCTTTATCCCTTTCAATTTTTTTTGGTGGTTTTACAAAATGTGGACCCTACTTAAATATATTCTCCTTTGGAAAATCCATAATGTTCATCAGATGTTTCAGTATATTTCTAATTAATGTTCATAAAGCTGCATGGCAAACATACATGCTGTAGTAGTAATAGCAGTGATATTGGTACAAAATCCACAAATCAGTCTGCTTTTCTGTATTTTAATAATGATTTAGTGCAATTTTATCACTTCAGCTATTAATGCAAGATGTATGCCTTTTCTAACACATCTGTAGCATTTGTACAGCATATATCTAAATAAGGATAATTAGTTGCTACTATATTCCAGATATTAAAAGGAATATCTCTTGGCTGTATGCAGTTATCAGTGATCACATTATACAGAGTTTTCAAACAAATCATGAATCCATTAAGCAAATACAATTTTTAGGTTAATTGTAACTAGGAACGATTGCCACCATATATTTCTTTTTACAAAAATCTGCGTGGCCAACTACATTGGCGTTCAAAGTTAATAAAAATCTGGTCTGGTGGACAATCCTTGAGCTCAGTGTCCCCATCGCAGCAAGCATAGTACTTGTGTGGATCTGGTCGGTAAGTGTAATTTCCATTAGGTCTGTCTTTACAAAACTCATCCACAATCAAATTACTTGGCCAATCCTTGATGGCATTGTAGACCAAGCCTCCTGGACAGTTCATGACTACTGTCTGCCCATTAGAACATCTATAATATTTGTGTGGATTTGCTGGATAAGCATAGTTACCATCAGGTTTGTCATTACAAAATGTACTTGGATCAGAGATATGGAGCCTAGGATTCACAGTGGATGCAGGAATAAGTGTGATAAAAGGGCTTCCTGTTGGTTCCGTAGATTCCAAGTCAGCGCATACTGAAAGAAATATTTGAAGTCAGATCTTTAGATTCTTGTAACAATTCAATAGCATTATTACAATCAGAAGTATCTACCAAGCACTGATCAAAAGTCAGGACTGTCCCTGCAACCATGCAATCACTCCCAACCCCCATCCCCCTTTTAGTGTGCACCATATGCAGATAAGAGTGGGTTTTGCACAGTCGCACCCACCTTCTTGACTTCTTGTTTCCCTTTTCTATAGATGCTTCTGATTCCAACCCAGAAAACCCATTATGAAGTGGCATTATTAAAAGAAAATACTAATGGAAAGCATTTATGCTATATGCTAGATGAGTTCTGCATGACTAAGGATAAAAGCTAATAATCTTATATTAATGTTTTTTAGAACTGTGACTATTAAATAAAGAGTCTGTACTGCTTGATTTAAATCAGAGTAATGCTGAAGCTTTGGCATTCAATTAGAAACAGATAGAAAGTTTGTTTAATGAGGAGAGATATATGCCATACCTTTTGATATGGATATCTTGATACGTTTTGATAAAATATTTTATAGAAAAAATTAACAAGAATTCAAAACTCATACAAAGAGGATGTGCCCCATACTGGATTAGACTTCAAGCACTATCAGATTAGCGCCCGCTCTTAAATGTAATTCTATTTTCAGAATTTCAATTATCTGACAGAGAGGAAAGGAACTCCTGGCTCACTCCCAGAGTGCATGCCTCGGGAAGGGCATTTAATTCTCCATAAGTCTACTTCCAGAAATGAACTCACATCCTTTCCACATCCTTTTGAATGGTGCAGATTCTAACTTTTGCTAGTTTAATAGCATTTGACTGTACATTCTACTCTAAGTTGTCTATAAGGCAACTCTTTCTCGTGTCTGCCTCCAGATTTCATCAGAGATCTTTCTTCCCAAATATTTAATCAAATTATCTTGATTCAAAATGTGTTTTAATTTTGCTATTGTATAAATTTTGTTTAAAATTTTCCTTAATATTTCAAATGTTGAATTCCTTAATAAATATTCTTATAATTAATATGTAGTGCCCTCTTTTGAAAATAAAAAGCACTAGCACCCAGATTAAGATCCAAATATTATTTTATTCCAATAATTGCCACCATTATAACTCAGGATTCTCGAACTTGTCTGCCGTCTAAAAGTATGGGCAAACTCCCCGAATTCCCAGACAGCATGGCCATTTCTGAAAATTTTGGGAGTTAAAATCCATATTTCTTGAAAACACCTAGAATAAAATGATAGTTCTATCTTGTACTTCTTTTATTATTAAACACTGCATTTGATGGTAGCAATTACAGTTTCAATGTCCTTTTCATTCTTAATTTTGCTTTATGTAGATTTTAGGTGGCAGATCCAAATCTTTCCTATTTACTAGCAGTATAAATTATCAAATTATCTTTTGATAGTAGTATAGTAGTATAAAAATATTTTCTAATGGCATTAACTAATGCTATTATTCCAATATTTAGTATCTTATATACAAATTAAATATTCACAGAATTTAGTAAGACTGTACAATTTCTAGAATGTTTTGTCTTGTAATATTGTCATAATTCTGTTAATTACCGGTATATTAATTCTTATCCATTTTTCCCATTGATAAAACCAAATAGCCTAATCTGCTGCCCATTTAATAGTAATGTCAGTTATGAATATCTGGCATGGTCCTGGACATCATATCACTTGGTTGTTGTTTTTTTATCTTTAAAGAATATTTGTAACTCAGGGTTGAAATGAAGGGTTCTTGGTGCTCTCTGAGCTTGGTTGTTTTCTTGCAGATGTTTCATTAGCCAAACTAGGTAACCTCATCAATGCTAGCATTTCTCTCTTCTTAGTGTTAGCTGGCAGAAAGTGCTTTGAGCAGAAATAAAATATGCTTAGGCTAAATTCTTCTAGATAACATATTTTATTTAGGATTATGCCTGAAAGAATCAACACACAATTCAAATGTTGTTGCAGAACACAATGCTCTCCTTTGCAAACTTACCATTGTCATTCTTTTTCATCAACTGGATAGATGCATATTTTTCATTCATCACTTTATTCTGATTCAAAGTGTAGACAGTTTTAGCATGAATATTGCGCTTGTTCCCAAATACAAAAGTCCACACAGGTATGCTACCTAAACACACAGTAATTAGTTAATTACATCTTTTTAGGACTGTAGTACAAGAATTACATTTATAATTTATCTAAAAAGGACTTACTATGTTTCACTAAAAGCAGAGGATAATAATTCTTTTTAAAATCTGCATATTTCTCCTGTAATAATGTGAAGTATTGCTTAGAATTTTGGAACAAAGAAGCTTAGCTAATAAAAACAGGCACAGTAATTACCACCAAGCTCTCAAATTTGAGCATAGACTGACATCTGAACATTCTAGATTGATTTTCTACACTTAAGTGAAAGATGGGTGTTTCTCCATAAAATCATTTTGTCACTTTTTTTATTTCTGTTTTCATTATTGAAAATATTTTACAAAAGTAAATTCTGTTCCTTTGTCATAATTATTAGCTCTTTTATAGCTCTTCAATGGCTATATGTGGTACAAGTTCCAAATTAGCCAAATATATTCACTTTGTGTACTATCAATATCTTCCCAGCATCCATATGTATATACTGTGTTTCCCCGAAAATAAGACCCTGTCTTATATTTTTTTGAACCCTGAAATAAGCGCTTGGCCTTATTGCCATGCACTCAAAAGCCCGATTGGGCTTATTATCAGGGGATGTCTTATTTTGGGGAAAACAGGGTATATATTTGTTTTTATGGGTAGTTATAAACATATCTGTTTATGTATAGATTAGAATAGTTTGTAGTTTATTTATTTATTAAATTTATATGCCGCTCATTACTGAAGTTCCTAAATGCTATATACTTATATACATAATGAGAGAGAAGAGATTATAGAAAAACTAACTAAAGCAAAAAAGGGTAGATAGTTCTCTTTACACACAAAATAAAGCAGAAAAAATATTTTAAACACTACAGAAACATTACACCTTCCCAGTTCAATGACTTTTTCAGGGTATAAAACAAAGTTATCTGACATCAGTCAAACAGGATTTAAGCAGCTAATGTATATAACATCTTTGTCTATCAAAATAAAGGATCCACTTCTCCATAATCTTCCTATTCTTAATTTAAGTAGAAGTACTGAATAGATTTACCTGGTGCTACATAAGGATCTTTTGCAACTTCCCAAGCTCCAATATTTGTACGATTTACATGACCAATCTCTTCCCAGATTGGACGAAGTTTTCCTCTTACTAACATAGTTTCATTGACGCATCTAGAAATTGATCAGTTTACAATGCACTTTTTAAGTTCATTTTATTCATAATTGTAATATATCTTACCTGTTGTGCTTCTTAAATAAGAATTCAGAATTCATTCTAGTGTAGTTTCTATTAGTTTAAGCTAAATTATTGTTCTAGCTTATTAAGAGGTAAGAAACAGATAATGGTTCTGAATTATGGATGATGGCCACAAACACTAAAAAATAAAGGCATAAGTTAGAATCATAACATTTAGCCTACAGATGAGTGGAAATATGTGGCTTCTGCGTATACGGAAACTATACCAGAGAAGAATGTTTCAGAATATGTGAAGTAACTTTGTACCTAATTTCAGGCTTTTAGCAACCAGGCATGGATTATATTTTTGTATCTTTGCTGTACCAAAAAGCATTTGGATATATAAGGTAAGCTTAGCACTACGTGACAGACAAGGCTGTACTGCAGATATGAAAGTGGAGAAGCCTGCTATCTCAAACTTATTCTGAAAAGATTTCCATCCAAGTTGACTCTAGGATTCCAGCCTAAATTCAGGAAGGTGCAGAGTGCTACTGTTTTTCATTCCACAAATCTCTTATTGTGGGACCAGTTTCTGGAACTGATCGATTGATGTAGAATAGCTACATTTTCACTAGGAACCTTTCTACTACCAAGAAAGCTAGAAGCTTGAACAAAGCTGAGATACTTATCTTTTGAAACAGAACACATATCAAATGATTCATGATAACACTAACTTAGGAGCCTGCCCATTCCTTCCTAAAGATGATACCTGATGGTGACTGCTGCAGCAAGGATGTTCTTTGACTTCATTAGACATATGTGTAGGGAATAAGATTTGCCTACAGATGTGGTATATTTGTGAAGTGAGAATGTTGAGTTAACCTCTCCCTGCAAGTGTCCCCGGTCTTAGGAGCAAAATGTGCTGTATGAATCAAACTACTATAGTTCCAGAGGTTGGTTCCTCTGGTTCAGACCGGTTCGCCCGAACCGGTAGCAACCCGCTGGTGACGTCATGGTGATGTCATGGAGCCAGTTCGGTCGGTGCTGGTCCATGGATGCCATCATCTTTTTTTTGGAATTTTTTTAAATTTTTTTTTCTTCTGCGCATGCGCAGAAGCTGAGTTTCCGGCACTGCGCATGCGTTGCCATCTTGTTTTTGGCTTTTTTGGGGGGGGGTTATTTTTCAGCACTGAGCATGCGTGCCCATGAGGCACGCCCACGCGGCGTGGGAGGAAGCGAACCGGCAGCGAGGTAAGTTAGAACCCACCCCTGTATAGTTAGTGTTGTGAACTATAGTAGCTTGACTCAGCATACTGTATTATGCACACCCAGCCAGTTGTGGTTTACTTTACAAACTATGGCAAAATAAATCATAGGTTAGCAACATATGTGAATTTCACTTTCATGAGTTATCTCTCATCATAATCTATTTTACAGGAGTAGGCAAAAAAAGTATGGGTAAAATAGGGAATAGTGCAGCCACTTTGAATTCCTTGGAGGAAAAATTAAATGTAAGAATAATAAAAACAATAATAATAAATTTCCAACTTCTTTTTCAAAACATTAGCCATTCATTTTTTACTTTTATCCCAGTATTTTATATTATTATTTTTTTATATCTACACATTCTTTTCTAACCTATTTTGGAGACTAGAGTCAACTCACACATTTTCCATAGTGCTTGCTATCATTATGGTTTGGTCTTTGAGTTTTAATTTCTGAAGTAACTTTCTTATATTCTCCAATCTTTTATTGAAGTCTTGTTATATTATTTTAATGGTATCATTAAAACCAAATATAGGTTAGTCCACTTTATTGGGTTCCCCTTAGCTACCTATGGTTGTGAAAGTTGGACCTTAAAAAAGCAAGACAGGAAGAAGATGTGGAGAGACATAGCCCATAGAATCACCAAGAGTCAGACACAACCGAATGGATAACATCCACATCATCATTAAAATATTTTAATTAAAAAAAAACACAACCACTAAAAAAAGGAAATTTGACAACCAGGCTTACCTGTAGCTAGGCAGATGAGGAAGCTGGCTGTAGCCTTTAACAACTACATTTCCTAAGGCTTTGAACCCATGTTCACAATCCATCTCAAAAACTGTAAAATTGTTATTGCCTGAATTTCTCCAGATTTCTCTGAAAATTCAAGATACGAAATCCATTATTAAAATGAAAAGTCAAGGTTGCATCCTTCTATCATTTTTTTTTTAGAATTGTTAACTGTGATGAATAGGATGCAAATCCAATATTTACATACAAGAAGTAAAAAGTGCAATGTAACCGTGGTACAAGTCATATTTATTTGTATGTGTATTGTTTCTGGGCCATGCTGTTGCTTTAGAAATGCAGTTATCTGCATTGACAAAAGAAATAATGTAATTCTTTAATATAAAGAATAGAATAGAATAGAATAGAATAGAATAGAATAGAATAGAATAGAATAGAATAGAATAGAATAATATTTCCAATTAGTCCTGTGAGTTTTTCAGTTTGGGCAGTAGGAGGTCTCCAAATGAAATCTTATGCAGAAACTAGCCATGTTTAGCCTGGAAAAAAGAAGACTGGAGAGACTTCATTGGGCACCATATCCAACAGTATTCTTCATGTCTCCGGATCCTCAGAGAAGGTTTTCAGGCAACACCTATAGACTCTTTGCCAAAGCTTTTTGGCCTATCCTTTTCAGGCAGGCAAGTTATTGTATTTTTAGGATTAGTAAACAAAATACTAATGTTCAATATGTTATATCTTCTACATTTAAATACCTCAAACCTTTAGGACGTCCAAGAAGACCATTATTCTCATCTTTCACTATTACAGCACTATTATGAGGTTTACGTTTACTTTGTACAACTATGTCTCCAAGAGAAAAATAATCTGGAAAAAAAAAAAGATTGTCATCACAATCCCACTATCTGTATTGCAGGTTTGCTAATCTCATCTGGGTTTAATTAACTCTCTTGGAATTGACACATAGTTTAAGGCTTTTAAAATATTTGAGCCAGGAAGATTTTGTGCTCCCTAGAAAATCATTCCCTTTTCAAAGAACTTTCAACATATTAATATTCTCGATATAATTAAAAGAACATATAGCTAACGAATGTGTTTTATCTTTCTTGGGAGTTGACATTTCCTTCTTTACAATAAACTGTTAACACACGCATTATAGTTTTCCTCACTATAAATGTGTTGCATTTTTATTTAAATTATAAGCATAATCCTTAATTCACATTTCCTTTTTTAAGTGATGCTAAACAGCTACCTATATTTTTTCCAGAGGACCTACAGGAATAATCCTATAGAAACTATTAACCTTGATCATGACAGTCCACATGCCAGAATGTCATAGGCTTCAGGTGTCCTGTAAGGTGTCCAATCTCCACATAATTTTTGCAAAATTTATACTTCAATTTTTCTTCAGTTGAATATTCTGCAGGAAAGATAAAATACGTATGAAATTATTTTATACTAAGTTAGAACAATAATCCATCTATACTCTGTATTGACTTCAGGTAGTCCTCCACGTATGACTGGTCACTTAGCGACCATTCAAAGTTACAATGGAACTACCTTAGGGCTACTTATGACCCGGAATTGAAATCTCAGCAGTCAGTCTCCCTGTCGCATGGTCACATGACTGGGTTTCAGATGCGTGGCAACATGGCCATATTTACAGCCATTTGCAGAGCCCCACACTTCCAGTGTTTGGCAAAATTGCATCCACAGTAAACCGTTAGTTTGTTTAACAACCACATGTTCACTTAACGACTATGGCAGCCACTTTACAACGGCTATATTCACATAATGAATGCTGTAAAAAAAAGGTTGTAAAATCAGAGTCTGGGAAGACTAACCTATTTTATGACCGTCATGACTTATGATCTTGATGGGCATTAAAATTGTAAAGAGGACTACCTATACATCATTGTTTCTCAACCTTGACAACTTTAAGATGTGTGGAATCCCCCAGCCAGCACTGCTTATTGCAGGATGTGTGAATTTAGCCAATAGTGGCTTACTTAACAAACCATGGTTAAGCAAACCAAGTCTTATCCTATCTAAGAAGCCAAGTAAACCCTGAATTCCAGTAAGTTTTAATTAGTGGAACAACAAGAGTGAGTGCAACTATTTTATAAATATAAGAATTAATTTGTAATGTATCACATTAATAAGTACATTTAATAACATTACAATAAGATAATAATTTATGTTTGTTACTCATAGCAGATCCTGCAATCAGTAAACAGAGCACAACAAAAGGCCCATTTGAGAAGCTCCCCATCACTGCTGAAATTGCAGTCTTGGTTAGATTCTGCAAAGAAAATAAACAAAATCATTAGAACTTTGTCAAATCTAGCATATTAACATTAGTTTTACTAGAGAGTAACCCTTAAATTATATGGTCTCACATTATTACTGACAGGCAGAATTAAGAAATGTCGTCATCCACTAAAAGTTTTATGTCAGTTAAGTTAAATATAGGAGTTAAATAAATGGAGAATGGAAATTATTTTGCATCTTAATATGGCATGAATGGAATCACTGCTTGACAGGCTGCACTAAAAGGAGAAAAGAGGTTTTGATTTTCAGCTATAAAGAGCTGGCTTGCTGTTATTGGGAGAACGTTTAACCATTGTTATGAATGGTAAATCCTGTAGGCATCATTAGACAATTTGTGCTGATGTTGGGAGAAAAAGGTGTTGGTTTAGCCCAACACAGGTCCATCAGCCACAAGGATGATCCTGAATTCATTCTTATTTTGGGTGTTGAGATGTTATCCTTTATAATCCCCAGAGGAAGCATTTCACTGGGCTTTTTTGCCTGCTGACATTAGTCAAACAGTATATCTACACTAGCTTCAAATTACAGTTGAATGTCATCTGGAAGAATTTTCTTGGCAGCAGTCAGAGTTCTATTTAGCACAATGCCAAATACTTTATTCTGGCACTCTAACCCTCTATTCTGGAAAGTTAATATTCTAAACAATGAAAGGCTTCCATTTCATCTCTGACATGTTACTCTTTGTTGTGATGGAAGTTGCTTTGTGATGTGGTTTGCATGTAACAGCTGAATAACCACATATATAGTTACTGTTACCCAAGCATTACTCCTGAAGTGGTTCAATCCAAGAAACTTTTCACTGCTTGGCAGTGCCTGTTATGTATTCTAAAATAAAATTCAGATAACTCTTGAAGAGTCTATCATTCACATATTATCTTTTCTGTTTTCTTGTCTATTTTCATTACAATTTCTATTTCTCCCCTAGTATATTTTTGGGAAATGGTGCTGTTCTGTCTGCTTTTGTTTTAACAGCATCTCTAATATCTATATACTCACCACTGTTTCCTTCCTGGGCAGCTCATCTACGGATAACTAGAATGAGGAAAGGCCAGTGCCAAAGAACTCCTTAAATACATGTTGTATTTAACAACATTGACTGTGATTGGATGATCTCAGGCTGAAAAAAAGAGGAGAGGGGGGAAATATGGGAAGTGTCTCAAGATTGTTGAGTTCTTTTCAGAGTAATGTTTAATGAATCAAGTGACTGTCTGATCACTTTTATAATCTAAAATAAACTGTAAAAGAGCAAACTGTGTATTTATATTGGCTGAACATAGTTTAAAGTATCTATATTTACATTTTGCACAATTCTAGAATGGCTCAGTGACCTCTTTTTTCTGTTCTCCTGCTAAATGTCATAAATTTGAAGATAATTCAGAAGGAAGCATAGTCTCTTTACCATGGATGATCAACTTTCACAAATATCTTTTAGTAGAGTAGGTGTGAACTACAATTCCACATTCACATTGGTATTTCACCAGGTATATTGTTGTGGCTGAAGTGCTGAATTTGGACAAGGAAAGCTAGATACAGGTCTCTATTGAATCAAAAAGTTTTCAGAATGGCTATGAACCAGTCATTCTCTCTCAGGCTGAGCTTCAGAATTGTTGTTCTGAGATCTCTGAAGTATACCACCCTGACTTCCATAAAAAGGCAAGGTCATCATCATCATCATCATTTTAACCATTGTCTATCCACTGCAGGATGAAGGTCCTTCCACATGTTTCCAACCAATATGGTCCTGAGATTTCTTTTGCCAATTGGGCCCTCAATACTTGCTGATGTTGTCGATCCATCTTGTTTTAGGTCTCTTTCGTGGACACTTTATCAAGTGGGATTCCATTCTATGATTGCTTTGGTCCACCTGCCATCAGTTCTTTTTGCTATGTGACCAGCCCATTTACATTTCAATTCTTTTACTCTCTTGATGATATCATATACTTTTTTTTTGTTCTAGCAATAGCAATAGCAATAGCACTTAGACTTATATACCGCTTTACAGTGCTTTACAGCACTCTCTAAGCGGTTCACAGAGTCAGCATATTGCCCCCAACAATCTGGGTCCTCATTTTACCCACCTCGGAAGGATGGAAGGCTGAGTCAACCTTGAGCCGGTGAGATTTGAACCGCTGAACTGCTGAACAGTCAGCTGAAGTAGCCTGCAGTACTGCACTCTAACCACTGCGCCACCTCGGTTCTCTAATCCATGTGCAGGTAAAATGGCAGGCAAAAAAGGAAAGGTATAAATGCAAAAATTAAAAAAAGGTATTTCCAGTAGGAACTGGCAGGGCTGTGTTGATACATTTTTTGAAGTGGTAGAACTCTGACACCCTCCAAAATCATATTTCAAAAAGAGTTTTGGCCTCAGCCACAAACAATGTCTACAAATTCTCTGTAATGTTATATAAATTGACTGACAGACAGATTTCTTTGGCTGACCATGAAATCTTGGGTCACCTTGGCTTTCAAAACTCCAAAGCATGCAACAGTGGAAGATTACCGTATTTTTCACACTATAAGACACACTTCCCTAACCCTAACCCTAACCCTAACCCTAACCCTAATCCTAACCCTAACCCTAACCCTCACCCGCCGGCCTCTGCCTCCCAGCAATTTGCCTCTTTACAGCAAACAGCCTGGTCAGCTTCAGCACAGCCTGATTTAGCATGAGCAGCTGGTTGGTGGTTGGATCGGCCTCCCGGAATACCGCAGATCAGCTTTTCCAGGCTGCGGGGATTGAGCCGCCCATCGCCGCTGCCACCTATCACAGCCTCCATACGCTCCATTTTTGGCCTCTGTGTGCCCCATTTTCAGCCTCCGCGCATCCCGATTTCAACCTCCACGTGCCCCATTTTAGGCCTCTGCGCATCCCGATTTCAGCCCGTTCCAGGCGTCGGGGATCGCTGCCGCTGCCTATAGCCACTGAATAGCGGTGGTGATATTATATTATATATAATATAATATTTATATTATATTATATTATATTATTATAATCATATTTGCAAGCAAAAACCTTGGGGATTGTGTGAGTGTGTGTGGGTG
>QLTV01004104.1:5006-19988 GCA_003457575.1 Thermophis baileyi | reverse complement strand
CAGCCGTGTTCTCTCTCTCTCTCTCTCCCCCCCCCACCTCTCCTTGCAGAAAAGGAAAAGATCGAAAATGAGCTAACAGGAAGTGAAAAGTATCTCCTTTTCTAGTCGGGGCAAGGCTGGGGATTGCTGGCAACTTTAAGACTGGTGGGCTTCAACTCCGAGAATTCTCCAGCCAGCATAGCTGGCTGGAGAATTCTGGAAGTTGAAGTCCACAAGTCTTAAAGTTGCCAAGTTTGAAGACCTCTGCTTTAGTACGATCTCACGCTGGGAAAGAGACGGGAGTCCTCTGCTTTAGTATGATCTCACGCTGGGAAAGAGATGGGAGTCCCGATCGCTTTAATACCGGAGAGATACTTTAAGACTTGTGGACTTCAATTCCCAGAATTCTCCAGCCAGCATAGCTGGCCGGAGAATTCTGGAAGTTGAAGTCCACAAGTCTTAAAGTTGCCAAGTTTGAAGACCTCTGCTTTAGTACGATCTCACGCTGGGAAAGAGACGGGAGTCCTCTGCTTTAGTATGATCTCACGCTGGGAAAGAGATGGGAGTCCCGATCGCTTTAATACCGGAGAGATTGGTGGAAGAAAGCGCATTGAACTCGGGTTTCTTTTGGTGTGATAACTGGAGAGGGGAGGGAAGTTTCTGTGTGCGCGTTGTGTCTCTCTTTTCATTCTGCCTTGGGCAGCCAGAGACGTGGTGGGGGCTAGTCGGTGATAAAAATGAAGAGGGAAACGCTGGAAATTTGCGCTAGCTACCGTAGAAGGAAGCTGCTCAGAAGCACAGAGCAATTTTGCATATTGTTACAAATCCTTCTCCCTTCCTTCCTCTTTCTTTCTCTTCTCTCTCTCTCCTTCCCTCTTTCTCTTTCTTTCTCTCTTTCTCTTTCTTTCTCAGACTCTTTTTCTTTCTCTCTTTAACCTTCTCTCTCTCTCTCTCTCTCTCTCTCTCTCTCTCTCTCTCACTCTCTCACACACATACACTCTCTCTCTCACACACAAACGGCAGAGACCGGCACTCAGGCCATGCAGAGCCGCTGCTCCAAGGGGAGCAGCTTCTCCTCTCCTTCCCAGAGAGTGCCTCTGCTGGTGGGCTGCTCCCCCCCAAGCCTTTCAGTCTGGCAGGAGGAGCGGGCTCTCTTAGCGGGCTTCCTTGCCAGGCTTGAGGAGGGGAGGAGGCGGAGCTGTTGCCTGAGGGTGGAGAGCCGCCTTGAGAGCATCCTTCTCCGGGCAGGGGCGAAGAAGAGCCACCGCCTTCCTCTTCCAGTGGCTCCTGCCCAGTGCTCTCTCTTCTCTCTCCCCTTCGCCTCCCCACACTTGTTTACCCGTCCCAGAGAGCTCCTTCCCTCGGTGGTTCCTTTTCTTACCTCTAGGCAGCTACGCCGACTTTGTCCTTAAAGGCTGCTCTGCGCTTTTTGATCTTTCTCGGGCATGGAGAAAAGCGACCCTATGAAGGGACCGAGCCTGCTGCTGAACTTGGAAGCTTAGAGGCTTCTTTTCCACCCAGCCGCTGGCTCAGGGTGCCCAAAACTCGGCTTCTGCGCATGCACAGAAGGAAAAAAACTCAGAAAAATTCAAAAACAAAAAATTCAAAAAAATTTTTTAAAAAATTTTAAAAAAAGATGGCGGCACCCATGGACCGGCACCGACTGATCCGGTTCGGTGATGTCATCATGACATCACCAGCGGGCTGCTACCGGTTCGGGTGAACCGGTCCGAACCGGGAAGAACCCACCCCTGTTATACATGCTTGACAAAATAAATAAATAAATAAATAGAATACACAAAAAACTTGGAGAGAGGGTCAGCTGCAGATTGTGCACCTCTACTATAAGATTAGACTACAGTTCTTGGTTAACAACTCTAATTAAGACTGGAATTTCCATCACTAAGTGGGGTGGCTATCAGGTGAAACATGACATGACCACACCACTTAGCAACAGCAGTTCCAGTAGTCCCACTAGCAGTTGTTAGGTGAGGACAAAACTGTTAGGTGAGGACCTATGCTTGTTTTGCTCTGCCCCATTTGCCTCTGATTTAATTCACCCCACCTGCCTGTCTCTCCCCCCCCCCATCTCTACCTTTTGGCTGCCCTGCACTCTATCCCCACCTACTCCTGCTGCCCCCACCAGCCCATTATGTAGGCTGCACATAGGCTTTGCAAGGCTTGTGGAGGTCTCCCACAATCTCACTAAAAGGGTCAGCAGCTGCCTTGACTAAGAGGCCTTGTCAGTAGTGGGAAGAAGAAAATGCTGAAGGTCAGCTGGGGCAACAGGTAGCCAGCAGTGGAATTATAACTTTGAACAGTCTCTGAATAAATGGTCATTAAGCAAGAACTACCTGTACTTTTAATTATGATTCTATGTTCAATCTAAATATTTTTAACCAACTTGGCTTTTTCAGATATCGAGATTTTTTTCAAAATTTCTGAATTCAAACAGGTCATGAGGGGATCCAGGAACTGGAATTCTGCCATCCCTTGATCGGCTGTTTGTGTCATTATCTTGCGGTCAGGGTCACAGTGTTCTGTGCTCTATATTTTGCAATGTAACTCAAACCACATGGAGGAAAAAAGGTCTTTAGGCAACCTCCCCCCCCAAAAAAAGTAAAATAAATAAATCCAGCTGATTCAGAAAACCAGCTGAATAAATGTCAATATATTTCAAGATGGACTCCTGCCTATCAATATTATGATAAAGAAACCTGAAATTATGATTTTCTTCTGGGGAAAAACATGAAAATCATACAATAAATAAGTTTTTAATTGCAATCCTATATATATAACTTGGAAGTAAAATTCATGGAATTCACTGGATTAACTTTTAAGCAGAAATACAGTGATAATCTTATTTCCATTTACTGTAACTGGGAGTAAGCTCTACTAAAATCAATATGATTTGATTTCATTGAAAATGTCTAAGGCTCCCAGATTTATTGTTAAAATTTAATTGCCTGTAATATTAACATTATTGTTATATTAAACAAAGAAAATTAATGTAATGTTCAGTTGCTTATTGTGCATGTGTTATATGTGTTTCTCAATGTACAGTATACATGTCTGTATGTATCTTATAAGTTTGTATCATGTAGAGAAAGAGACATATGGTGGATTTTGATTTTCTATGCTTTCTATGTTCTCCTGATCTGAAAAGATTGGCGGCATACTTTTACTTTAGTGGCTAAACAAATAAAAGAAACAGCCACCATGTATTTCTATACTGTATGATGTTCAATTAACAAGTAACAGAATAACAAAATAACTGAGTTGGAAGGGACCTTGGAGATCTTGTAGCCCCTCTCAGTAGTGGGTTCTAAATCCCGTCGCTACCAGTTTGCGCGCACACTCACGCGCGCATGATGCGTCTGCATATGCGCAGAAGCTTCTGCGCATGCGGAGAGGCGTCCCGGGCGGTGGGTGGAGCCTCCCGCCACTGCTGCTACCGGGCGGGAGGGCCGAACCGGGAGCAACCCACCGCTGATCCCTCTGCTCATGAGGGGGCCCTATACCATTTCAGACAAGTGGTTGTCCAATCTCTTCTTTAAAATTTCCACCTACAACTTCTAAAGGCAAGCCGTTCCACTGATTATGTCAACCGTCCCATTGGCATGCACAGCAAAAGAAACTCCTAGGACATTTTTATTACCGAGAGTAAAACTTTACTGATAGATCCAAACAGGCACAGAAGAAGCAAAGCCAGTTCTAAGGTTTTGGCACGAAGCGCAGTATAATGAAACTCCCTTTTCGTTTCCCCAGGCCGCCCAGTGTTCATTGTCCACCAATCCAGGTTAAGCATTTTATTTTGGGAAAATAGTCTGCACCTTTCAAAAGTCTTCAGCTCATGACCTTAGGGTTGTAAGATTTTCTCAAGCTGCAAATGGCTCACATAAATTATTTCTCTCCCTCCCAGCTTCCCACACATTCAAATCATACCCCTCCTTTACTTCGTTGTCAAGCTACAAGCAGAAAGGTGTTTTGCAAGTCAGATTAAATGTTCTAACTGCAAGGAAATTTTTCCTTATTTCTAGGTTGCTTCTCTCCTTGATTAGTTTCCATCCATTGCTTCTCATCCTGCCTTCAGGTGCTTTGGGGAATTGTATTATAGTTGCAATGACAACCAGGATTTTTAGAGTCTTAGAGTTTTTATTTCTTATAAAATAAGAAGGCTGTATAAATGAAGTCTTTGGACCATCATTTGAAAATATTGCTGTATGCAATGTTTTTAAATAGAAATTTTAATTTGGCTTTTAAGGGAAGTATGTAGGCTAAAACAAAGATGAACAAGAATGGTCCAAGAATGAATACAAGTGAAAAAAATGAAATTAGGCTAATTTGAAATTGAAGGATGCTTTCTAGGTTCTAACAGCTTCTTTAACACTGTTCTTTTTGATCATGTTGTTTTACTTGGTAAGTTTTTCTTCTCATTTGGATATATATATATATTTACTCTACATATTTTAACTGAACTTCTTTCATTTTGAATCTGAATTACCTTCAGTTGTTCTAAATAAATTTTACCTCATGATTGTCTCCTTTCAAATCCCCTCTTTGGATCTCAAATACTGCATTATTGTACTGTTCTGAGCATCTTAGAAAACATATATTTAAATTTAAATTATATTTAATAGTATTATGGTCAAATTAAACGGTTTCACCAAATTAATTTTCATAACAAAAAGGATTGCTTCAATACAACAACAAACATAACACTAAGTATGCAAAAAAGAAGGGGGAAAAGCACCAATATTGTCTATGACTAAAAAGTAATACATCCATTTTGTCCATAAAGAACCAGTTCAAAGGTTGACAGTGCACACATTTCACCAAGCCAACCTTTGGTTTATGTTGCACAATTACCTTCCCAAGAATATGTAACATTTTTTCCTCTCCAAGCATGATAGGTCTAAATGTTTTCATAATTAATACATTACAAATTTTGGAGATATATTGTAACCTTAATGTCTTTAAATCTAATTTCTCTTATGAAGACCTCATAGGGTACTAAGGATATGGAAAAACCAGGGGATATGACTAAATCTCATGTATTAACATACCTTTAAATGTTTGTATCTCCAGCATAGATTAATAGATAACCAATTCTTTTTAACATTCTTTGAAAAATTCAGTAGACACCAAAAAGAAATGTGTCATCAATTCATACCATGTTTAGTCTATAAGAAACATATTCAATATTTTTTTAAAAAACTGAGGCCAATAACTTGCTAGAACAGGGTTTTCAAATTCTTTCTTCCAAATTAGACCAGTCCTCAGCATTATTTAACTCCAAGGTGACCTCAACTTTGTCTGGTCTGTGTGTATGTTCACACTCATGTATGCACTGGCATGCCTTCAAGTCAGTATTGATTCCTGGCAACAACCTGGACAAGTCCCTGCAATTTTCTTGGCAAGATTTGCTATTGAGAAATGGTTTGCTATTTCCCAACACCTAGAACTGAGAGAGTGATTGGCTCAAGATTATCCAGCTGTCTTTGTGCCTAAGGTGGGCCTAGAACTCAGGATCTCCTGGTTTCTAGTCTGGTCCCTTAACCATTACAACAAACTGGCTCTCAAACTTTAGCTAGTCTATGACTCCCAATTTTCTAAGAATACATTTTTTTCAACTATCATGATTTGAACATGTATACAACCAGTGTAAATGTTAAGTTATTGCTACATTTTCGTATTTGGATGTCCCCCATAATTTAATTCTCCATCTCTGTATCACTCTCTAAGTCAGCGGTTCTCAACCTGTGGGTCGCGACCCCTTTGGGGGTCGAACGACCATTTCACAGGGGTCGCCGCGTGCGTTAGCCTGCCATTTTGGTGCCACCGTCACTGCAGGAGTGAAAAGGTCCCGGTTCGGCCGTGCCTGCGGGTCGCCGGACAGCTGGTAGCCTGGACGCCGCCATTTGGGTTCTTCTACCCTCTGCGCATGCGCAGAATGCTTTGCGCATGCGCAGAGGGTAAAAGAACCCAAATGGCGGCGTCCGGGCGAAGTCTCGGCGGCATCCGGGCGGGTGGGCGAAGTCTCCCGCTTCTGTCGTTACCAGCTGTCTGGCGACCCGCAGGCAAGCCCAAACCGGGAGCATTTCACCCCTGGTGCCACGCCCCCTTTATCACCTCATCCTGCGTGGGGAGAGGGTAGGGAGGGGGTCGCGGTGGTAGTGGAGGGGGGTCGCGGGGGGGTCGCGGCATTAGAAAGGTTGAGAACCACTGCTCTAAGTATTTTGCTAGTTATGGTGTTTAATTCTTATTTAAATATAGTCACTGGAAGCTTTTGACTGGATGCTTTTTTAAAATTCAAAATTCATAGTTCTCTTTATTTCACAATGCAATTTATCAATAATAATAAAAAGTATATTAGAGAAAATCTATATGCGTTTAGACATAAAACTAACATTAAATAATACATTCTATTAAAGGAGATTGTTTACAAAGACTGATTTTTTGAAATAAATTTGTGGGATGAAATATGGGAAGAAGAATTTTTTTTTTAATTGAAGTACTACAGAAGGCATTAAATTATACTTGTCAAATTGTTTCTACTTATCTGGAGGGAGGGGGAAATCACCTTCTATATATTTTCTTTTTTCTACCCCCTTCCACTTTTCTGTTTTTTTTCTTTACTTTTTATATTTTCCTTAGTTTGTTTTAGTTTTTCGTCTTTGTATTCATAAACATTAAAAAAAACTATTGCAAAAGAAATTTGTGAATAAATCTTTCAACGAACTCAATTTGACAGCTATGCAAAAAAGGGGAAATAAAAGTAACTGAACAGAAGGTTATGGCTTACCTGTAAATTTATTGGTGGGAAGGAGATAATGTAATCCAAAACTTTTTGGATACTTTTTTAGAGAAAAACAATTTTTAAATTTAGTTTAGAAGATTCATCATTGGACTCATCTGTTTATATTTAAAGAACTTGCAACCATTTAGCCCTTTAATATTAATACTATTTGCTTATATAGAAGTTAACAGATGAAAATATTCCAGAGAAATGTTCTGAAAGAGAGAGGAAATCCAATTGAATATATTATTTTGTTTTTTGTGTTTTCATGTTAGACAAAAAGTGTATGTTAGATCGTGTTGTTGCTTTTCTATGAATTCTGTGTCTCTCCCAAACGAAACATACAAATATTAGTCAGGAGACAATTCTGCCATCTGCTGGGAAAAACATTCAGAACAGTATACCAGTTTTATTAGGCCTTATCAAAAAAAGAAAACCCTCAGCTTAAAAATGTATTATTTATACAGAGCAAATAGCATAAATAGATTCGATGGAAGAACTAAGCTAGCAATGCAATTAGCATATGCAATTCTATATTTGACATTTCTGACCTCAGAACTAAATATTATTAGTAACTAATATATGATTCTGATTACATAATTCCATTCTCATAGATTTATGAATATATATTGAGGGAAATTGTATTGGAACAAAATGATGTTTTAAAATTGTAAAGAAAAAATTAAATAACCTGCACTATGTTCATGATACTACTGTAATGATCCAGAAGCTCAGGCAATGAAAGTGAAAGAGCACAGTGAAAAAATAGGGTTGAGATTAATGTATACAAGAACTATGTTAAAGAGATAGATAAAGCCTAGCACCTAGCTAACTTCAATCTTTTACTCTTTTACTGGTACAAAATACTTAACTATATTCTAGGATTTGGCTATCCCTTATAATGTATTTTTTGTACATGAATATTATTCTTCCATAAAACTTGTGCTTCCCAAGGGCAGAACTCATACAGAAAAAAACTTTCATCTCCTACCAAGGACAACTAAAGCAAACATAGAATTGAGCATGCGTTTTTCTTAAAAGAAGCAACCCAAGGAATTCCTATACTCCTGATCATGATGGCTGTTGGAGTATTTAACCTCTTCTTCCACACACAGTATTTTCTTGTTAAAAATATAGCCCAGTTGCTACTGTTAGCCCAACTGAGGGATCACAAGCACAGATGGATGAGGGATAGGCAGACAATATTTCTCATCATTCCTTCTCCAGGCTCCTCTGTCTCTTTGAGCACTAAAGCCATGTCTGACCTTAGCCCAAGGGACAGATTGCAGGCAAAGAAGATAGACAATGATTAAGCTCCACACCTGGGTTCCACCATGCCATGCACCTGCCTATATTCTCTCAGCCTCCCTGCACCTGAGCAGTTAGTGATGCTTTTCCAGGCAGCACCTGATGCTTCAGTTAATCCTCAGTGAAAGGGAAGCAAAGCAAAAAGCTCCCCTCAATTGCTTTAATTTGTGTAGCATTAAAACAGTAAGAAAGCATCATGTGCCAGCTTTCACAGAAGAGGCCTCAGCAAGGGTGCAGGTGCAAAGTGCTTACAGCCTGCACAAAATTTGACCAGAGACTTTTAGTTGCATCCTTAGATGTCCTTTTCTGTTATCATCCACTTTCGATGTATTTGGTTTGTTATTTGTGATCGTTTTTCTGTACTTCCCAATGTTTATCCACAAAGGGAATAACGTGATGGGTTTATGTCAAAATATTATACGCCCTATACGACTAGAATAGTTTTTACTAGTTCAGGCAGTCACCGGGAATCAATAACTGAATCGAATATACCCCCCACCCCAAATCTTTATTTCAATCATTTGTTTAGCGCAGCTTTGCTAGGTCCCCCGGAGCTATTTAAGCAGTGTGATAAAGCAAAGCAAAACATTAAAAGCCGAGGAAGGGGGGGGAAAAAGCAGCCACCTTCCCCCCGGCAAGGCCCTGAACTGAACTGAACAGAGGCGGCGGGGGACGACAATGGAAGCTGTTTCGTTGCTTAGCAACCAAGGCGAAACAGATTGTCTCTGTCCCTCCCTTCCTCGGGCCGCAGTTCTTTGCACATGGATTCAAATAGAAATCAGCCTTTTTTTTGTCTCTGCCTCGGCGCGAATAGTGACGCAATCGGCACGCGTCTAATGTGAAAGAGGAAGGAGACGTGTGGGGCTGAGGAAGTGGGAGTTTCTCCCCTCATGAAAATGTTATGGTGGTGAATTTGGGGTAGGAGAGAGATGTTTCGCCGGCGGTTCTTTTCCCCGCTCGGCTCAGTAGACGAGGGACCCTGTTTTGACCGCATGGCTTAAAGAGCTCACCGGTATCCGGCAGGGCTCTGCAGATAAGTAAAAGCATAAGAAACGGAGCAGGTGAATCCTCTGCCCTGGTTTGCAGTCTCTTTCTACAAAAATTGGTGCTAATTAGGGTTTGCGGAAGTCGTTCTTCCCTCTCCGCAGTTATATATGAATATTCAATTGTATCGCAGCGTTCCAGGTTGGAGAATAAAGGTATTGTCTTCCGGTGGGTAGTGAGATCAGTATTGGCAAAATTATTTGCACCGGTGACTAAATCTGTTCGTTGATATAGACATGGTTGGGTTGGGACAGAAGCATCCTTTCGTTAATTTGGGTATTTGTATCCAATCGGGAATGTCCCTGGTGTTCTCCAGTAGAAGCTCAAGTGGAAGCTTCAATTGTGAACAAATTTCTTCTTGTTGAATTAGCTGGAAAAGTTTATATTTATAATGCGTATATGGCTTTGTTTTTCATTTACAAAACGTCAAGTAAAGCTTATGCTATAGGAAGGCATATTTGTTGAAGTACTTTCAAGTGTATGTTGAAGGTTGTAATCTTGAAAATGAAAAATAGGCTACCAAATTTGAATTGTACAAAATACCCAACCTTACTTTTAGAGTAAAACAAATCAAACTCAGTACACATTTGTAGTACTTTGTTAACTGACTTGTAGCTGTCCACCCTTTAAAAAAAAAAACTTTTCTTCACAGGTTATTCATACTCTGAACCTGCCTTCTCAACACTCTTGTTGGCTGGGCTAAGACTATGGCTCCTAAAGATATAATGACTAATTCACATGCCAAGTCCATTCTTAATGCAATGAACTCTTTGCGAAAGAGTAACACACTATGTGATGTGACCCTGCGTGTGGAACAAAAAGACTTTCCAGCTCATCGTATTGTATTAGCTGCTTGCAGTGATTACTTCTGTGCTATGTTCACAAGTGAGGTAGGTAAGATAGACATAAAATGTATTTTGGTGTTTTTTTTTCATACGAGTAACATGTGCCAGAGACTTAACAGTTAATAATATCACTTCAATCTAAGTATAAACCTTCCTGGAAATAAGACTCATTGCATTCTTTGAGATTTACCCAGTACATGTTCATAGAATTGTATTGTACAGCTGCAGTTCTATGTGTAATCTGGAAGTAAGGCAATGGGATTTGCTTTTAAACAAATGTATATGTGTTTGGGCTCTGGGTGTGGGTATTCTTATACAGAGGTTAAAATCGGTAGCAAAAATATATAATTCAGACATCTTAGTCATATTTTTCTAAAGTTCCATGTTGCCCAGTAACTTTAAATTGTTACAATGTAATAATCATAACAATTGACAACATAATGTAATGAATAGGTGGTAATGTTTCTTCTCCCTACAATTTAATTATATATATTTGGGCATATTTCAACTTGTATAAAGGTTAATATGAAGTTCAATATTAAACCTTGGGCCCTTTCGCAACTTGGGCCCTTTCATTTGAGCAAATAATTGGAAGGCCAACATCATGGGTTTTGCACGATGATGTATCTTCTTTAGTGGCTTTTCTCCTATAGGGTTATAGAGAATAGGTCTTTTGGGGGTATTTGAGAATTTCATTAGTTTGTATCTTGTTTTTGTATAATATTTTTCCTCTTTCACATTTTATATACTTTTTTGTATGTATAGTATAACATATATAATCAAATAATATGTGAGTATTTATTTGATGGCAATACATTTGAATTAGAGGATCCTTAACTTACACTCTTATGTGATGCTTTGGTAACCACAATTCTAACATGTATTTGAAATCTATAAGCAAATAATTTAAAAAAGCATTTATGTTATACTATGGTTTTCAATTCTAAACTTATAAGACAAAGGTGTGTTGAAGTACTATTAAAAAAAGATTGAAATGAATGAAAGTTAAATTATTTTCTAAAAAGCAAAATGTTTGTTTGATACCATATATTATTTCTCCAGGAATGCTATACTTCTTGAAATTTTATTTGTTGTAAATTCTTGCTTGTAAATTAACACTTAGTGAATTACTTTTGCCAAATGTGTCTGTAGGTGACCTGAAACAAAACTATGAATGCTACTTATCTAGGCCAGAAATAGTACAGATATCAACAATAAATACATTTTATTTCAATAAATTATATTTTGTAGACTAGTAACTTTTTTTTCAGGAGGAGGATTTTGTTGCAATTTATATATAAAAGAGAAGTTCCTCTTAATTGGTATGGTGAATGCAATATCTTTAGCTCCTCGGAAAAAGCATTAAGATATTTGTGTTTTTGTTGTAGTCTTTCAAGGGTGCACTTTTAATGATAATTATTTTTATATTACATGAAAAGTTTGAATAAGTGCTTATTTCCTCTTACCCATACTTATGTTCCAAATTAGTTTTCATAACCCAGTAAAGATCATTAATATAAATCCTTGTAATTAAACATACTTTACTTGTAATTTGTAGCTTTCAGAGAAAGATAAACCCTATGTGGATATCCAAGGGCTAACAGCCTCAACTATGGAAATACTGCTGGATTTTGTATATACAGAGACTGTCCATGTGACGGTAGAAAATGTTCAGGAGTTACTCCCTGCAGCCTGTCTACTTCAGCTGAAAGGTAATACAAGAAACAAATTGTATAGAGCAGGAATCGAGGATCAGATGCATTGTCCAGACACCTTCAGTGTACAAAAATGAACAGAACTTTGCAAACATACTAAAGTTAGCAAATTAAAGATGTATTAAAATAACATATAGATAGACCTTGTTTACCAACCATTTATTCAGCAACGGCTCAAAGTTGCGATAGCACTGAATGAGTGGTACTTATGACTGATTCTGAAAGTTCCAGCTTTTCTCCATTTGCTTAGTTCTGAATGCTGAATATTTTGAATGGCCATTTAATAGTTTTCAAATAATTGATGATCTGTCCTAGTACAATCAATATGTGATTTTTCATTTTAGAGGTGTTTAAAATGTCAAAAAATATGACAGCGGAGTCTAAATTCAGTCTATAAATATTGATCATAATCAGACTTATATCAGTAGTTTTGTAAGCTGGAATTAAGAACTGGCATTTATGTCAAATACAGGTTATTGAACTTATAAAAAGAAGTGTTTATGACTCATAATGGCAACATCAACGTGTAAAGATATGAATTTTCTTGACCACACTTGAAACCCAATATAACATTACACTTGTCTGTGTTGCTGTTCAGTAGAAATAAATATTGCACCTTTTCACTTTTAATTTAAATTTGATTCCCAGGTAATTTTTCAGAATTATGATTTGACCACTCAAAGTGCCAACCTTTATTTTATTTTCTTGTAGGAGTAAAGCAGGCTTGCTGTGAATTCCTGGAAAGCCAGTTGGATCCTTCTAACTGTTTGGGTATTCGTGATTTTGCTGAAACACATAATTGTGTTGATTTAATGCTGGCAGCAGAGGTTTTTAGTCAGAAGCATTTTCCAGATGTAGTACAACATGAAGAGTTTATCCTCCTCAGTCAGGAAGAAGTGGAAAAACTCATCAAGTGCGATGAAATTCAGGTAAGAACTCATCTGTTACTGCAGTTTAAGGCAAATAATATTTAATTCTGACGTGATGAATGCAAACCAATCATGTATTTGTCAAGCTGTATAAACAGGATTTTTGTATTCTTTTGAGAATCACGTAATGTATACATTTAAAGCAGCTTTTCCAATGAAGTGTGATAAGATTGTTTGCACACTAGTCATTCTTTCCTTTTCATGTTAATGTATTTGTCTAATGGGAAACATGGGAGGATCTTGGTTTTTATTATTTATTTTTATCTTGCCTTCATTATTTTTATATATAACTCAAAGTGGTGAACATACTTAATATTCCTTCCCTCTCCTATTTTCCCCAACCCGAACTCACCCAACCAACTTTCATGCCTAAGGTGGGACTAGAATTTACAATCTCCTGGTTTCTAGCTTGATGCCTTAATCATCAGAGCAAACTGGCTAAAAGTCCTATTTGAATGCTTCAAAATAAAAAAAAATGAACATTTGTGAAATTATTTTTATTATTTCTTCTGGGGCTGCCAATGAGAACTGCCCCCCCCCCTTTAGAGAGGATTAAAAAAAAAACAGAAAAAGCCCTAAATTCAATGATCATATTAGGAACTGAGTCCTCTGCCTTTAATCATATGACATCTTGGAATTACACATCACATGTTCACACTTTATATTTGTGACAGTCATAAGACAAAACTACAGATTTTCATTGGTAGACAGATACTTGTAATATATGATTGGGTTTTTTCTAGCAATCATAATTTGCTAAGCAATTTTCCCACAGTACAGGTACAACCTGTGTTTGGGCTGCCAGGAAGCTATCTTGAATCATAGCCAACTCTTTTTGCAAAAGTCTGAGGAGTTTTGCTTCTTTTCTTACAGGTAGCTTCTGAAGAGCCTGTCTTTGAAGCAGTTATTAATTGGGTGAAGCACTCAAAAAAGGAACGGGAAGCCTCTTTACCAGAGCTTTTGCAATACGTGCGCATGCCACTTCTAACTCCACGTTATATCACCGATGTCATAGATACTGAGGTTGGTCCAGGTTCTGTATTACTCATCTTTTAGAAATGGTTAATACAGTTATGGTGGGCAAGTTGCGCTTTTCCAAATGTTATTACAGTTCAAAGTATGTCTAACTATTAAACTTGTCTGGAGAGCTGCAGTTTAATATTATGATCATAGTTAGGGAAGACCTTCTCCATTATATTAATACTATGTCTGAGAGTATCCATTATTAGTAGTATCACTATTGCACTACAGCATTTATTCACTTTAGGATATTTTCTGCTTTTCATGAAATGCTTGCAATTCATAGTACTTTGTTCATTGAGAAATGTCAATGTCAACTTAGCAGATATAAGGGCGTTTGTTTCAGCACTGAAAGGAATATTCATGATTTTAAATTCACCTGCAGTGAATACAGATCAATATATTTGCAAAGGCCCCTTCAGACTAATAAAAATTCAGTCTCTTTATGTGTGTGTGTCCATTAAAAAAATCTGAAGCCAGTTAACCACATATAAGAATATAAGATGAACCATATAGGATCAGGCCAGTAGTTCATCTAATACTATGAATACTAATCAATTTTGATATATTTAGGGTGCTCACAGTCATGGAGAGAAGGGTGATACTCTTCTTCCACTGTTGCTTCATAGCAGCTGGTATTTAAAGTATGTTGTCTGTGATTCTTAAAATAAAAAGAACTAATTGGAGTAGTAGAATCTAAGGCTGTGCAGTGCTTCAGATTCCATTCCAAAAAGATGCTTCAGAGCACATGTACATCTGACTTGCAACTTACTAAAGCAGCTGCATGCCTTTTCAGATCAGATGGCTGCCTGGAAAAAGACTCTTCTGTTTTAATGAATCACAGGCAGGTTCTGCATTTGTACTTCCATGCTTCTCTGCAATACATTTATGGAATTGGATCCAACAAAAGTGAGGATCACTTTTCCATGAATGTGACCGGTCCCTTTTAAAATTGTTTATCTCAATAATCATCAGCATATCTGTTTCCAGCAAATTCTGTAATTAATAAGCATTCATTCCTGATCACATGCCAAAATAGAGAAATGTTTGTCAAACTGCAAACTGCCTTTTTGTATCTGGGGAGACCTTGGTGCTATCTGAGCTTAGTTGTTTGAAGACATTTCATTACCCAATTTAAGTAACATCATCAATGCTAGAAAGTGGTGTATACCCCTGCTTACTGGCTTGTGGAAAAGATGTGTTCTGGTGTTTTGTTTCCTTCTTAGCTTTTTTGTTTTCTTTTTCTTTTTTTATTAAATTTTTTATTTTTATTTCCATATAGACATTCACACTTTTATCAGTTCATTTCTCTTTTACAATTTTTATACATACATTTGCTATTT
>QLTV01004103.1:43212-57883 GCA_003457575.1 Thermophis baileyi | reverse complement strand
ACGACACTGAGCACGGGCACTCAACTTCTTTGGTCGACCATGGCGAGGCCTGTTCTGAGTGGAACCTATCCTGTTAAACCGCTGTATGGTCTTGGCCACCATGCTACAGCTCAGTTTCAGGGTCTTGGCAATCTTATAGCCTAGGCCATCTTTATGTAGAGCAACAATTCGTTTTTTCAGATCCTCAGAGAGTTCATTGCCATGAGGTGCCATGTTGAACT
The DNA here is from genome assembly GCA_003457575.1 of Thermophis baileyi. Lineage (NCBI taxonomy): Eukaryota > Metazoa > Chordata > Lepidosauria > Squamata > Dipsadidae > Thermophis > Thermophis baileyi. The sequence goes on along the minus strand of QLTV01004103.1, from coordinate 57,662 downwards.
TCCAGTGACCAGTATGAGAGAGAGAGAGAGCAATGACACCAAATTTAACACACCTGCTCCCCCTTCACACCTGAGACCTTGTACCACCAACATGTCACATGACACCAGGGAGGGAAAACGGCTACTTGGGCCCCATTTGGACATTATCACTTAGGGGTGTACTCACTTTTGTTGCCAGCAGTTTAGACATTAATGGCTGTGTGTTGCGTTGTTTTGAGGGGACAGCACATTTACACTGTTATACAAGCTGTATACTCACTACTTTACATTGTAGCCACATGTCATTTCTTCAGTGTTGTCACATGAAAAGATATACTTAAATATTTACAAAATGTGAGGGGGTGTACTCCTGTGACATACTGTATATGTAAATAATAAAAATATATTTTTTTTAAAAAAGATTCGGAAATCCTCTTCTGATGAAGACTTGGCCAGCACCAGACATGCCCAGAGAATCTCCTCTCTCTGGACTGTCATTTTTCCAACTTAACAACAGAAGGAACAGGCTTCCTTTTGTTTATTTGACTCTCTGGGGTTAAGGAAAGTCTCAGAATCATCCCTCAAGATCCTCCGATAACAGCAACAACAAGCAGTTTTAGAAGCTGAGCTTCGAAGATAACTGGTGAGCTGAAGCTGGGAGGCGGGGTCGAAACCACGTCATTGTTGGATAAAACAGCTGTTTTGGAATTTATTTTTCAAATGGACAATAAGCTGTGCCCTTCATTTCTTAAACAATTTATGAGACTATTATCTTTACAAGCTATAGAGGCTCTTTTTACAGCTTACCACTCCTTTTTGAAGTTTTGAACGCCATTTTTGAGACTACTTCTTTACTATAAAACAACAATTTGAAATATAAGGAATAAAGATGTGGCTTTAATCTACTACTTTTAAAATAATTAGTTGCTTTGTATTGTTTTGTTGTGGGTGGTTGAAATCTGTCGATATTTAACAGACCAGATTGGCTGAGAAAAGAAATAAATAAATGAATAAACAAATAACAGTCTCTGAACACTAGAGGGAGCTACGAGGATGCCTAATTCTAAGCTGGTGTCATTTATAAAACAGATTCTTGATCAGTCCTTGGAGAAGATTCATCATTCTCCATCCTGGGTGGAGCCATCATTCAGGTTGGGATGTCCTCGTCCAGTCAGAGGTAAGGATCGAGTCTGTTCTTTGTTTAAATAGCTGGATCCGCCCTCCTGGGACCCAGTTTCCGACTCGGTCCTCAGGACGATCGTGGCTATCCCTTCCTGAATTTTGGCTACTCCCAGTGGGAATATCAAATGTGAGTGAATTTTTTTTTCTGTGTTACTTTTTTCTGTAAGAAGGCTTACCGGTAATCGGCAGAGCACTTGGCAGTAGAGCTTTGGCTCCTGCAGCTCCGCGGGATCGCGGAAGTCTCCGTTCGGGCATTGATCACGTGGGCTTGCCCAGATCTGCCTGACCCGCAGAGAACGAACTAAACGGAGAAGAGAGAGAGAAAAAGGGTTTTTTTGCTGGTATCGACCTGCTGGGCTTGCTCTGGTCTACCAGCTCGGGCACTAGTTGGCGGATCGCGGGCGGAGAGAGAGAGAGAAAGAAGCCGGACGAACCCGGAGATAGCCGAGAACCTTGCGCCGGCTACAGAATTAATTTAAAACAAGCCTCTCCAGCCTACAACCCTCGCCTGGGAATGGCTTTTTACAAGCTAGACCGCGGGGTGGTGCCACACGACTGCTAGAGCTGCGGCTCGCAGGTACCTCTTCCCCCGGTATCTCCGCTGGCACAGGGAAGCCCGGAGAGCGGTTAAATTCCCCATTAGACTCACCGGGTGTCCCGACATCGCTGAGCTTGCTCCAGTCGGCACCTGTAGAAATCAAATTTCCCGCCAGTCACCATCTTTGATCCCTCCCCGAAAGCATGACGAACTCATCAAGAGAGCAAGACAAGCCGCGTGGCAAGCGGCAACGTAAAAGCAAGCACAATGAGCGGGAGGGGGATGGAAACGGTGACCCCTCCTCTCCGCCAGCCCCTAATACATCAGGGGCCTCCAAAAGGAGCAGGGCTACGGAGAATGCAGAGAAGAGGAGGCATAATAAACTTCAAAGAATTTGCGATCAGGCCTCGGCAACTAAAGCCTCAACAGCCAACCTTAGAGCGCAGCTCCATACTACCAGAGCAAGGCACGCAGCAAACCGTAGACAGCCTGAATATTACCAGGCACAACAACAACAACGTATGGGGGGATGCAGGTTTTCCAGAACCACCACCCCCATCGCCCAGGAGTCAATCTTTAACCAGGGAGTTAGTTCCCTAACAGCTCAGGAGTCAATCTCCAATCAGGGAGATAGTTCCCTAACAGCTCCATTGGCCACATCAGCTTCCTCTTCAGAATCCATCACCTTAGATCATGGCACTCTACAGAGACTCCTGCTAGCAGCTGTGCAACAGGGAATCTCGGCCTGCCAACAAGGCCAGAGTAAACCGCCCCCTGCAGATTCCAATAGGGCCCATTCCAAACAGGTTCTCACCCATAGGGACCAGGACTCAGAGGAGCTTTCTGATGTCTCTGATGAAGAGTTAGCTGAACCTATTGCAGACCAGGGTCTGGATGACTATGAGTTATCGGAAGATGAGGGATCCTCACAAGAAAACCATACCTCTAACACTCTATTTCCACCGAGGCTATTCAAGTCCCTCCTCTATAAAGCACGAGCTGCTGCCAGACTGGAGCCTACCCAGGCTCCAGGTCCTTCGGGTTCCCAAAATCTCGATCCCCTCTTTGCAGAATTCACTCCGGAAGTGGATGTGGTTCTGGCCCCACAACTATTTCTGGATAACGTCCAGAGGCAATGGTCAGCGCCAGGCTCGGGTCCCATGCCCTCATCCTCTGATAGAAACGATTTTAATGTAGCAAATGAGTTAGCTTCCCTTCTGACCATCCCTCTGGTGGACGCCCCGATCAGAGCCCTACATTCCTCAACCACCATGCTAGGAGAGGCTGAGGAAATATTGAGACCAGAAGACAAAAAGACGGAGCAAGTCCTTATAAAGGCACATCAGGCGGCAGCATGGGCGGTGAAAGCATCTTCATCAGTGTCATTCTTCGCACGATCTTCCTTAATTTGGCTGCACCTTCTCCAAGAGCACATTCCAGCATCAAACACGAGAGCTCAGCAGGATCTGAATAAGATTTTCACGGCCACTCAATATGCAGCAGACGGTTCTCTACAAGCATCTCGATTTGCCTCCAAAGCCATTGGGGCAGCAATTGTCACCTGGCGGATGCATTGGTTACGCCAATGGTCCGTGGGCACCCGTCACAAGTGGTGTTTGGCTACCACTCCGTTCAGAGGACAGCATCTATTTGGAGAAGCCTTGGACCCGATTCTCATCAAGACCCGAGATAAAAGGAAGGTGCGTCCGTCCATCTCGCGAAAGGGGAACTTTCGCCAATTTCCCTATCCTCGATGGCCCTTTCGGGGCGCTGAACAGGGTCCCAGCTTTCCCCGGTTCCAAGGTCAGTCCGGACATCGACAATTCCAATCCCAAGATAGATTTGGGAGGGGGAGACAGTCCAGACGGCCCTTTCGGGGAGGGGGGGTCGCCCTTTCCGGAGATTCAGATAGGGAGATCCCCGAGGGACCCATAGGGGGTCAGCTCGCTCTATTTTTCCACCCTTGGGAGCGAACCACCCAGGACCAATGAGTCCTGCAAACCATCAGACAGGGTCTTTCCCTGGAATTCCTTTCCCTCCCCCCAAGGTTTTTTTATTCTCTGCCCCACATCCAGGGTGCCTTCCAAGAAAGCTCTCATGGATGAAGCAGTCCAGCACCTGCTGGATATTAATGCAATCCAGGAAGTCCCCCTGGACCAGCAGGGACTGGATCGTTATTCCATCCTCTTCGTAGTTCCGAAAGCCTCGGGGGGATGGAGAGCTATTTTGGATTTAAAACGTTTGAATCGTTATATCAAATACAAGCGGTTCAAAATGCACTCCCTCCAGTCTATCCTGGGGTGCATCAGACGAGGGGACTTCCTGGCTTCATTAGACCTAACAGAAGCATATCTGCATATCCCTGTCAACTGTCATCACCGTCAGTACCTAAGATTCTGTTATGCAGGTCGGCACTTCCAATATAGAGCCTTACCCTTCGGGCTTTCTTCAGCACCCAGGGTTTTCACCAAAGTTCTTGCAGCGGTGGCGGCCCATCTTAGGTCCATTCCTGTATGGGTACAATGCTACCTGGACGACATCTTAGTGCAGGCTTCCTCGGAGTATTTAGCGAAGCGTGATGTTCAGATAGTCCTGGACACTCTGCATCACCACGGCTTTTCCATTAACTTAAAGAAGAGCCAGCTTTCCCTGACCACTAATCTGCTCCATTTGGGAGCAGTTGTAGACTCCATAGAATGCAGGGTTACTCTTTCGCAGGAAAGACAGCACAGCATTAGACTTCTGGTCTCTCAGGTCCAGAAGGAACGCAAAGTTCCTCTGGCCACACTATCCTCTCTTCTAGGGAAGATGATTTCGTGTATTTCGATTACCCCTTGGGCGCGATTACATTTGAGGGAGCTACAATGGTTCCTTTTACCTTTTCAGAAAACGGGGCGGAGCATATCGACAGCCAGAGTGTTGGTTCCCCCGAAGGTCCTCCAGTCTCTGGCCTGGTGGAGTTCTATGGCTATCTCCAGGGGTTGTTACTTCCTAGAACCGACCAGAGTCACAGTAACAACGGACGCAAGCCTGATCGGTTGGGGAGCCCACTCTCAGGGACAGATGGCCCAGGGCCGCTGGTCTCTTCAAGAATCACCGGCTCCGATCAATTGGCTAGAACTCCGAGCAGTAGCGTTGGCACTCAAACATTTCAGGAGTCATCTACCAGGACAACGTGTGCTGGTTCTCACGGACAACATCACCACCAAGGCACATGTCAATCTCCAGGGCGGCACCCGATCCCAAGCTCTCATGCAGGAGGCTCTCAAACTGGGACTATGGGCAGAGAGGCACCTGCTCTCGATTACAGCGGAACATGTCTCGGGTACCTCCAATACCCAAGCGGACTGGTCAGCCGAACGGAGGTAGACCAGGCAGAGTGGCGTCTGCACCCGTCCCTCTTTCAAGAGATAACGAGACGATTCGGACTCCCCCAAGTTGACCTGTTCGCATCCCCACTGAACGCTCAAATACCGAGATTCTTCTCTCGGTTCCCATCCCAGGGAGCGGAAGGAGTGAATGCCCTCCGGGGGAAGTGGCCCCTGGGCCTTCTCTATGCTTTCCCTCCAATCCCGACTCTACCCCGGGTAATACGGAAGATTATAGAACAACGTGCGAAAATCATCGTCATGGCTCCGCATTGGCCCCGGAGAGCCTGGTTTGTGGATCTCAAGTCTCTGTCAGTGTCCCCTCCGTGGCAGGTCCCGGTGTCCGAGGCATCGCTCAGTCAGGGGGCCCTAGTCCATCTGGACCCCCAGTGGCTTCAACTGACCGCATGGCGGTTGAGTGGGGCTCTCTGAGACAACAGAATTATGACCCAGACGTCATCTTCACAATCCAGGCATCTCGACGGCCATCCACGCAGCGTATCTATGCCGCGACGTGGAAAGCCTTTTGCTCCTGGTGCGCTTCAGAAGGCCTCTCTCCTACTCGCATACCCCTTCCAAAGGTTCTGAAATTCTTCCAGCGTGGATTGACCATGGGTCTCTTTCCCAACACGCTCCGAAGACAGGTGGCAGCTCTATCCTCCGTACTTACCAACGAACAAGTGGAAACCCTAGCACAGTTCCCGACTGTCCGGCGTTTCCTACGAGGAGCCGCCAATCTGCGCCCCCCTGTCATACATCATTACCCCACATGGGATCTCCCCAGGGTTCTAAAGTCCCTAACGGGTCCACCGTACGAGTCTCTGCGAGAGGCTTCCTTTCAACACCTCTCATACAAGGTGGCTTTTTTGCTAGCAATCACCTTGGCCCGCAGAATATCTGAGCTGTCAGCCCTGTCCTGTGCATTTTCCATCCCGATAGAGTGGTACTCAGGCTGGACCCCTCCTTCATTCCTAAAGTCAATTCTGCCTTTCATCGAACGCAGGAACTAGTACTACCTTCATTCTGCGCGAATCCCTCTCACCCAACTGAGAGATTATGGCACACCTTGGACGTTCGCAGGGCTCTACGAATATACTTGAAGAGAACTCACCAGGTCTGCAGAACCGAGGCTCTGTTAGTAGCCTTTTTACCACATTCCTTGGGACAAAAAATGTCATCCTCAACCATAGGGCGCTGGATCCGCGGTACGATTGCGAAAGCCTATGAGCTCTCAGCCCTACCGCGACCTCAAGGAACTACAGCGCATTCCACTTGAAGTGCAGCCACTTCGGCAGCCTGGGCCTCCCAGGCCCCCTTGGCGGAGGTCTGCAGAGCGGCAACATGGTCTACACCATCTCAATTTATCCGCCACTACAAGATTGACAAGTTCGCGTTGGCCGACGCGGCATTTGGTCGGAGAGTCTTACAACAAGTACACAAGGAGTCTCACTGAGACAGATTACAATAGAACCCACTCGAGGGACGGGGAATTTTGGTACGTCCCAACCTGAATGATGGCTCCACCCAGGATGGAGAAGGGGCGTTGGTCTTAACTGATACGCCTCTTCTCATCAGGTGGAGCCATCATTCAGTCCCACCCTCTGGTACAATTTGGGGGGCGGGATAAAACTTGTTAAGGTGTCGCTAATAGTTGTCTTTAGACCTTTTTTGGGGTTTTTTTTGAACTTTCTGGGAGACGTTATCCATTTTTACCTCCTACTAGCCAAGGACCGCTCGACTAGAGCGGTCTCAGGAAGGGACAACGTATAGGGATTACAGGAAATTTTTGTGATAGCCACGTAGAGTCTGTGTTTCTTCGGTCTCGCCGAAAACTGGGTCCCAGGAGGGCGGATCCAGCTATTTAAACAAAGAACAGACTCGGTCCTTACCTCTGACTGGACGAGGACATCCCAACCTGAATGATGGCTCCACCTGATGAGAAGAGGTGTATCAGGTAAGACCAACGCCCCTTTTGTGAATCAGCCAAAATACATTAATCCTATAGATGATATTAAAATAGAACAAAAAACAACTAGGTGTAGAAAATGAAGAAAATTATCAACCTACTGTGTCAACTTTACAAATACCGGATAATGCAAACAACCTAATGGTAACCCCAGAATATAAATCTGACTTCAGCTTTTCTTATGATGATGGTGTGAGTACAACCCTCCCAGTGCAACTGAAACAAGTGTATCAAGTAAATTCACAATTTTTAAGAGGTCAAGTTTGGGACTTTCGCTTTCTGGACATTAACAAGGCTGAGAATTCTTCAACAAAAAAAGGTATAACTATTTCAGTGAGGGAAAATTTAATCGGGGAAGTTTTGCTTCAGACCAATTTACAATGTCTAACAGAACAACTTTGGGACTTTTTTTATGGATATAAATAAAGCTGAGAACTTCTTTAGGAAAGGAGACTTGATAGACTCTCCCGAGAAGAAAAAGGCTCTATTCTATGAAGATAAGCTGGAGGGAGTGATTTAAATATGGTTTAACTAATTAGGAGGGATTTTAAAAAAAATGATATATGTATTGTTAGAAAGCTTTAAGTTAGTTTTGTATGTATAAAATGAATATGTATGTATACGCAGGTATGCCGGTTTTTTAAAGTAATGCTGAACAATGAGCCTCAAGCCAAGCTTCAAAAGAAATCCAGTTATTTATTAGGAGCTTCATGTCAGCACAAACCAAGTGAAGCCAACTCTGACCTCACTTAATTCACACCTTGGCTCTGACCCTGTTTCCCCCTCCCCCCAAGGTGTGTCATCAGTCACATTCCCCAACGAAGCAATTTCGTGGGTTGTAGAAGTCACTCCAGCCACTGTGGGTCTCCATGCAGATGACCTTGATGTTGCCAGCTGGAATGTGCTTTGTTTTGACTGAAATGCAAGTTCCTCGATGCAGCTGCAAGGCTCGATTCCCCATCCCCCTGCTTATGGCAACTCAGGAATGCTTCGCAGGTTGACATTCGGCTTCCCTCACTTCCTGAAGGTGACCTGTGCAAAGCAAAAACAGTTTGAGTACAGGTATAGATTTTAGGGGTGCGACCCCCCCAGGCTTTGTTGGGTTGTCTTCATGGAATTTAGCTATGAGGCGGTCAGCTTGGATGTTTCTGCTCTTTACCCAAGACGCCTCTGATAAGGGGTAGCCCTTCCACTTGATTAGGTATTGGAGCTGTCTCCTGTGCCACCTCGAGTCGAGGATGCGTTGCACCTCATAATGGGTTTGGCCCCCTATGACCACTGGGTCCGGTGGCTCACTGGGTCTGGGGTCTCAGGGTTGACCCGACCACGGGTTTTAGGAGGCTGCTATGGAATACTGGGTGTATCTTCTCTAGCAGTCAGGGCAATTTTAATTGCACCGTGACCGGGTTGATAATCTTCACTATGGGGAATGGCCCCATGAACTTGGGTCCCAGCTTCTTGCTGGGGAGTTTCAACCTCAAGTATTTTGTGGGGAGGTAGACCTTTTCCCCCAGCTGGAATGGCCTTTGTAGGGCTTGGTGTTTGTCTGCCTGTTTCTTATAGGTCTGCGCCGCTTTAGCTAGCACTTCCTTGACATTTTCCCATGTTGCTTTTAGCGTTGACAGCAAGTCTGTCAAGCTGACTGAGGAGGGGGGATCCCTTGGGTATTCTGGCATTGGGACGAAGTGCATGCCGCTCACTACTTTGAATGGAGTTAGTCCCCTGCTACTGTGAACAGCATTATTGTACGCGACTTCAGCGAAAGGCAGGAGGTCAGCCCAATTTGACTTCCGATAGTTCACGTAACACCTCAGGTACTGCTCTACCATGGCGTTCAGACATTCTGTCACCCCAATGGTAGCCGGATGAAAAGCTGAGCTAAGGCCCTGGGACGACCCAATGGACCGCAGGAACTCCCTCCAGAACCTAGCCGTGAACTGGACCCCTCTGTCTGAGATGATTCTTCGTGGCACTCCATGCAGGCGGTAGATGTGCTTCAGGAAGAGTTTGGCTAGCTGGTGGGCTGAGGGTAGTCTGCTGCAGGGTATGAAGTGTGCCTGCTTGGAGAATAGGTCAATCACAGTCCAGATCACAGTGTTCCCCCTGCTCTTTGGCAACTCCACTGTAAAGTCCATTGCGATTTCCTCCCATGGCCTCGTTGGCTCTGCCACCGGTTGCAGCAGTCTGGGGGGGTTTCCTGGTCGCTTTTTCATAGTGGCGCAGATGGTGCAACTTTTCACATAACTGTCCACGTCTTTCTTTATGCCGGGCCACCAGAATTGCCTCTGCGCTAAGTGTAAAGTCTTTAGGAACCCAAAGTGGCCCGCCGATTTGACATCGTGGCTTCGTTGGATTAAGGTGCGTAGGGACTCTGGGATGTAGAGTTTCGTCCCCTTCCATGCTAGGTCCTCCCTTTTTGTCAAGATGCGTTGGTTGTCATGGAACCAGGGGTCTGCTAGCAGTTAGGTTTTGAGTTTCGTGGTTAGATAGCTTGTGGGTCGATCTTGTTGGTTGCATCGTCGTCTGGTGGTCACTTGGGCTGCTGTTTGGGTAGGGGGGGATGATGGCCTCTACTACCTCCTCCCATTCGCATTTGTACTGAGGCATGCAGGAGAGGGCGTCAGCTAGGAAATTCCTCCCCCCTCAGATGTGTTTTAGCACAAAATTGAATTGGTTGAAGTATTGAGCCCAGCGGACTTGTTTGGGCGATAGTTTCCGCGGGGTTCTAAGGGCCTCCAGACTTTTGTGGTCAGTCCAGACTTCAAACGATTTCTCCCCCGCTTCCAGCAGGTGGCGCCAGATTAGCAGTGCCCATCTTACCGCAAAAGCCTCTTTTTCCCATGCGGCCCATCACCTCTCTGTATCCGTGAGTTTGCGGGAGGTGTAGGCGCAGGGCTGTAATTTTCCTTGGCTATTTCTTTGGAGTAGCACTGCTCCCACTGCCACGTCGCTGGCGTCTGCTTGGATGACGAAGGGTTGTTCGGGGTCAGGATGCTTCAGCACCGGTTCCTTTGCAAAAATTTCTTTTAGTGCTTCGAATGCCTTTTGGCAGGTTAGGTCCCACTGTAAGGGGTTGTCCCGGGCGGGGCTTTGTCCCTGGGGCCCCTGTCTTTAGGAGGTCTGTCATGGGTTTGGCAGTCTTCGCGAAGGAGGGGATGAATTGCCTGTAAACGTTTGCGAATCCTAGGAAGCTTTGTAGCTGTCTGCGGGTGCGAGGGGGCTGCCAGCCTAGGACGGCTTGTACTTTGGCTGGGTCCATCTCTATGCCCTCATTTGACACTCAGTAGCCCAGGTAGTCTAGCCGTGCGTGGTGAAATTTGCATTTTGACAGCTTGACGTACAGGTTTGCCGCCAGAACTTTTTCCAGTACCTGGCGGACTAGGGGTATGTGGTCCTCCATGGTCTCAGTGTAGATGAGGATGTCGGTCAGGTAGACAAGGACCCCCTTATAGAGGTGCTCGTGCAGCACCTGGTTTATTAACTGCATGAACACCGCCGGGCCCCCGTGCAGTCCAAAAGGCATTACTTTGAATTGGAAGCTCCCTAGGGGGCAGTTGAATGCTGTTTTTCATTCATCTCCCTCCCTGATGCGGACTCGGTAGTATGCTTCTCTGAGGTCTAATTTAGTAGACTTTTCCCTTAGCTAGGTGAGATAGCATGTCCTTCATGAGAGGGAGGGGGTATAGGTTGTGTACACACACGCAGTTTATTCCTCTAAAATCCATGCATAATCTCATGGTTCCATCTTTTTTTTCTTTAAATAGGACTGGGGCTGCAACCCGTGGCTTGGCTGGCTCGATGAACTCCCTTGCTAAGTTTTTGTCTATGTATTTGCGCATTTCTTGCATTTCCCGGGGCGTCATGGCATACAGTTTGGGTTTGGGTAATTTTGCCACGGGGATGATTTCGATGGCGCAGTCCGTCTCGTAGTGGTGGGTAGGATGTCGCACTCGGCCTTGAACACTTCCGCAAGGTCCTGATATTCTTTGGGAATCTGTTCGACCTCTGGGGTTTTGTCGGAGGTGGCTGCCAATTGTTCTGGTGGGGCCTTCGGGGGAGGGGTTTCCTGCATGGGCGATGCTTTTATTTGCTGGTGCAGAAGGGGTTGGGGTCCTCTTGCTATCCTCAGCCTCCGGGTGCCCTCTTGCCACGAGATTGTCGGGCCCCACTTGTCTAGCCATGAGAGCCCCAGTATGACCGCCTCTGTCAGTTTGGGGGCTATTACGAATTGAATTGCTTCCCAGTGGTCCGCTAGCTCTAGCCTCACTGGTTCGGTCAGGTGGGAGGCGTAGGCTCCCCCCAATAGGGACCCATCGACCTGTTCGAACCTGATCGGGTGGGCCAGTCTCTTTGCTATAATCCCCAGTTTCAGGACCGTGGTTAGGTTAATCAAGCATCTAGTGCAGCCTGAGTCTATTAGGGCTTGAAAAGTACCCTGGGTCCCTGTTTTTGGGGCTGTGAGGCGTATTGGGAGGACGAAGGGGTGGATCGGTTCACTCACCATCAGGTCATTTTCACTTTCGTCCTCACTGTCATAGGGATCCGGCGATTGGTCATCGTTTGCTGGAGTTTCTCCCCACCCCCTTCGGCTGGGTGGGGAGGGACCTCTACAGCCTGGAGGGCTTTTCGGGATGTGTCGGCGGCACGCCTGGGGCCTCATTCCGGTCGCGCCCTGGGTGGTGTCTCTGGCTTGGGTTTCAGAGCTGGGCTCACGCATGCCGATGCAATGTGGTCCATCCCTCTGCATCTGTAGCATTTCAACTGGCTTCATGGGAGAGTTGGTCTTGGGGTCGGCTGTGCTGCTGCGGCCTCCCGTAGGCTGGATGGTCTCTGATCTGGTTGTCCTTTCTCCTTCAGGTTCCGGATGGAAAGTAAAGACTCCAAACACCAATGGTGGGTAGAACCTTGTTTATCCAAGCCGGCACGAACTGACCACCACGTTACAAAACAAATGGATTTATTGTTAGAGCTACTGCTCTGTGCTCCCCGCCACCTTTTAAGCTTTCAACACAACCCCACCCACGCTCGTGATCCCAGCCCCTGTGACCCAACACGCCTGTGCTCCCGCTTCCCAATAGGGCACGCCCCGCAACCCAGAAACTTCTTGCACCTGCCCCCAGCTGGCCGCGCCATCGCGAGGCTGCAGCTCCGCGTCTCAGCCGTGTCAGCGGCAGGCTTGGCACTTGGTCCGTCTCCCAGCTGTCCGTCTCCCGCCGCACATGCTGTGTCTGTTCTATCCACCCTTGGACTCCCATGTCCTCTGGGCTCACCCGAGGACACTCGGATATTGGGACAAACTCCCTGCCTGTGGCCACCTGGAATGGGGTAAACCCCGTACTGCTGTGGATGGCGTTATTATATGCTACTTCAGCAAATGGGAGTAGGTCAGTCCAATCATTTTGCTGATGTTTATCATAGCAGCATAAATAACGTTCCACCATCACGTTTGCTCTTTAAGCAGCTCCATTGGTAGCTGGGTGGAATGCGGAACTTAGGCCCTGCGAAGACCCAACCCTGGTTAGGAACTCCCACCAGAACCTGGTGGTGAATTGTACACCCCCTATTGGATATCACCCTCTGAGGAATACCATGGAGGCGATATATATGGATGATAAATAACTTGGCCAGCTTTCTGGCGGAGGGGAGGCTGGAACAGGCTATGAAATGGGCCTGCTTCGAAAAGAGATCTATCACGGTCCATATTACCTTATGACCCTGGCTTTCCGGTAGCTCCACGATAAAATCCATGGCTATCTGTTCCCATGGTCTTTGTAACAGGCCAGAAGGTCTTCTGGGGTGAGGCTTCATGGTGGTACATACCGTACAACTCCTGACATACTCCTCTATATCCTTTTTCATATGAGGCCACCAGAATTGTCGGTTGGTGAGATGCAGGGTTTTAAGGAACCCGAAATGGCCGGCTGAGCGATCGTCGTGGCAGCGACGAAGCACTTCTAAGCGGACAGCCTGTGGCACATATATCTTGGAACACTTCCAAGCAAAACCGTCTCTCTGGGTAAGCAGGGATCGGTTCTCTTTGTAGAAGTGATCCATAGGGAGTGCGGCCTGAATGGCCTGCGGTATGCTTTCACTCGTGTTGAGTCGGGATACTCGTGGTTTCTGTTGGGATGCTAGTGCCTGGGGCCCCCCTGTCGGTATGATAGCCTGCACTATCTCCTCCCAGGCACTATCATGCTGCGGTTTCCTGGATAAAGCGTCCGCCAGGAAGTTCCTTCCAGCCAGTATGTATTTCAATCTGAAATTAAACCTCCTGAAATACAGTGCCTACCTCACTTGTTTCGGCGATAGCCGCCGTGGGGTTTGAAGGGCCTCCAGGTTCTTGTGGTCTGTCCAGACCTCAAAGGGTAACCCCCTTTCCAGGAGATGTTGCCACGTTACCAAGGCCCACCAAACCGCAAAGGCCTCCTCCCAGATGGGCCAGTTTCGTTCGGTGTCAGTCAACTTTCGTGACGTATAGGCACATGGTTGAAGGGCCCCCTCCTCGTTCATCTGTAGAAGGACTGCAGCCACCGCCACATCACTGGCGTCGGCTTGAACCACGAAAGGCTTAGATGGCTCTGGGTGTCGAAGAACCGGCTCCTTCGCTTTCAGGTGCTCAAAGGCGTGCTGACACTTGAGTGTCCATTGCAGAGGACAACCAGGACGTGGCTTCCTGGTTAGGTGCCTCGTTTTCTTTTCTTTTTTTTTTATAAAAAGTTTTTTTATTTTTCAATTACAAACATAAACATTCTATCAGTCCATCTGCAGTGTGTCGTCTGGTTACAGACATCTCTGTGCAACATCATTCACCATTTTCCACCTCATTTGCATTCACATAACATTACTTCACTTATCTTAATATAGTATATTATACATTTAAACATTATAAAGCTCTCCATTTTCTTCTTAATATCTTATGATAATACATTTTAACATTGAACATCCATATTCTCATTATTTATTTATTTATTTATTTATTTTATAAAATTTATATGCCGCCCAACTCCCGAAGGACTCTGAGCGGCTTGATTATATATCCACTAGCAATTTACATCTTTCTCTTAATATATTTTTACATTCTCTTTAATTTTCTTCATTTCCAAACTCCTTTCTTATTCTCCAGCCATTGGTAAAATACCTCCCATATCACATAATATTCAGTTTGTTCTTTCTCCTTAATTGCTAATGTTAGTCTGTTCATTTCTGCACATTCCAATATTTTCCTTATCACTTTTTCATCAATAGGGATTTCTCCACTTTTCCAATGTTGTGCAAATACAATTCTAGCTGCAGTTAATACATGAATAATCAAATATACATTCTCTTTTTTATAAATTTCAGGTAAAATTCCTAGCAGAAATATTTCTGGTTTCAATTCAATATGTTGTTGTATCATCTCTTCCAACCATGTCTGGAT
>QLTV01004103.1:2567-20346 GCA_003457575.1 Thermophis baileyi | reverse complement strand
TCTCTATATCTTTTCTCATCATATTTTCTTCTGTTGGTGTATTTTTATTTTTCCAGTTTTGTGCGTATATTATCCTTGCCGCTGTCGTGATATGTATAATCAAATATTGTATTTTTTTCTCGTAAATCTCTGGTAATATTCCTAATAAAAATATTTCAGGTTTCATCTCGATGCATTGTTTGGTTATCTCTTCTAATTGTATTCTAATTTTACTCCAGTATTGTTTTGCTTTAGGGCACATCCACCACATGTGATAATATGTTCCTTGGCTTTGTTTACATTTCCAGCAATTTGACGGGGTGTTGGGGAACATTTTGGCTAATCTCGCAGGTGGAAGGTGCCACCTATAAAACATTTTATACATGTTTTCCTTATAGACATTGTCAGTTTATAATTTTTGTTCCATAATTTCTCCCACTTATCCAATTCTATATTATAACCGAAATTTTTTGCCCAAATTATCATATTTTCCTTCACCACCACCACCTCCATTTTATATCTCAATAGGTAATTATAAATTTTTGTTATCAATTTGTCCTCTGTGTCTTGAAGAATTGTATCTAATTCATGTGTTTCTTTTTGAAATCCATATTCTAAATCTGTTTTGTATCTGGATTGTATTTGCATATATGGCCACCAATCAATGTCTGTACAATGTCTTTTAACTCTTGTCTTGTTTTCAATTCCCCTTGACCATTTAGTAAATCTTTATATTTCTTAATTTTATCACTATTCAATCGATTTGGGTATATTAATGCCTCCATTGTTGATAACCATTCTGGAATTTTGTTATGATTCTTTTTTATTCTTAGCCATATTTGTAATAGTGCGTCTCTAATTAAGTGCCTTTGAAAATAACTGTGCTGTCCCATCCCATAAGAAGGCATGCCACCCTATTTGTAAGTCGTGCCCCTCTAATAATAAAGTTACCCAATTTGAAGGTCATGCCCCTCTAATATTAAAGTTCTTTTATTCTTTAATTCCATCCAATCTTTAATCCAGATGAGTATTGATGCCTGGTAGTATGACTCCCAGTCTGGGAGCCCAAATCCTCCTCTTGCTCTACTGTCTTGTAATGCTTTTAATTTAATTCTTGATTTCTTCCCTTGCCAGATGTAGTTTGCTATTATCTTATTCAAATCCTTAAAAAAATTCTTCCCTAATTTTATGGGTATTACTTGGAAAAGAAACAATATTCGTGGTAGGATGTTCATTTTAATCGTTGATATTCTTCCTGTGAGAGATAGTTGTATTTTTTTCCAATTTTCTAAATCTTTATTTGTCTTAATAGTTTGTTATAATTATCCTCTTTAATTGACGAACATTTGGGCGTTAGCCAAATTCCTAAATACTTTACTTTTTTGGTTGTTTGAATGCCCATTGTATCTTCCAATTCGTTTTCCTGTTTTTTTGTAAGATTTTTCGTTAATGCCTTTGTTTTTAATTTATTGAATTTTAATCCCTCTACCCTTCCATATTCTTCTATTTGCTGTATTAGTCTGGGTCCTGTCTGTATCGGTTGCTCTATTATGAATACCAAGTCATCTGCAAACGCTTGGGCTTTGTATTCTTCTTGTTTTATTTTCAAACCTTTTATTTCCTTTTCCCCTCTAATTTTATTTAGCAATGCCTCTAGTGTTAATATGAATAACGGGTGATAAGGGGCACCCTTGTCTCACTCCCTTTGCTATGGTAAATTTCTCAGTAATATCTCCGTTTATTATTATTTTTGCCGTTTGTGTTGAGTATATTTTTCTTATCATCCTTACAAATTTCTCTCCAAATTTCATATGTTCCAATTGCAATATAATAAATTTCCAATTCAAATTATCAAAGGCCTTTTGGGCGTCCAGAAATATTAATGCTGCTTGTTTATCCGGGTGTGCCTCATAATATTCTAATATATCTATTATGGTTCTCATATTGTTCTTTATTTGCCTTTTTGGTAGAAACCCATTTTGGTCTGGGTGAATGTATTTGTTTATCACTTTTTAAAATCTTTCTGCAATTATTGAATAATTCTATCAGGAGCCCATCAGGGCCTGGTGTTTTATTATTTTTCTGTTTCTTTCTCGCCTCTATTAGTTCCGTCATAGTAATTTTTCCATTTAGTGTCTCTCTTTGCACCTCTTCTAATTTTACTATGTTCATCCTATCCAAATACTGTTTGATCTAGTATACTAGTATATTTTCTTGAGAGTATAAATTTTGAAAAAAAAATTGTGCTATATTTTTTTTTCTTCTCTTCTATGGTGTATCTCTCCCTCCTCATCTTGTAACTGATGTATTATTCTTTTCTCTTTTTCTTTTTTTAATTTGTATGCTAACCACTGCCCCGGTTTATTTGCATGTTGAAAAAAATTTTGTTTTGCCATTTTAATTTTCCTCGCCATATCAACCTGTGTTGCCAAATTTAACTTATGCTTTATTATATCTCTTTTTTCTTTAATTTTATTGTTTTGGGGATCCTCCTGTAAATCTAATTCTAATCTTTTAAGTTCTTGCCAATTATCTTCTTGTTTTTTTTTTTAATTTCTTTTTGCCATATATGCAATTGTAAGCCCTCTTATATACGCTTTTGCGGTGTCCCATAAATTTTGAAGCGATGTTTCTTCTTTCGTATTTATTCTAAAAAATATATTCATTTCCTTTTCAATCATTTGTATATAATCTTTCTCTTTTAATATTTCTTTATTCATCATCCATCTCTTTCTTTTCTTCTGCCCTTTCCATATCACCCTTAGTGGATTATTCTTTTATTATCTATTATCCAGATTCTTACGGTCCATATGGACTTCAATGGGCCAACATGCCCCTTCCAGGAAATGTCTCCATTGATCAAAAGCTGTTTCTACTGCTAACAGTTCTTTGTTAAAAATGTCATAGTTTCTTTCTGGGGAAGTCAGTGCTCTGGAGTAAAATGCACAAGGCAAAAGATGGCCTCCTCCCCCAGCAGCCTCCTGCAAGAGTACTGTACCGATAGCTACATCAGAGGAGTCAGTCTGAACAATAAATCTGTTGGATGGGTTGGGTTGGGGTGTTGAAGAAGGGGCTGTTGGGCAAAAAGCTGTTTTAACTCCTCAAATGCCGCCTGCTCCTTTCCCGTCAAAGCAAATTTCAGTCCCCTTTTAACAGCTGAGTTAGTGGTTTAACTTTATGTTCAAAGCTTGGAATGAACTTTCTGTGAAAGTTTGCAAAGCCTAAAAGACTTTGAACGTCCTTTGCGTTACAGGGGTCTTGCCATGAGAGCACTGTGTGCAATTTCTGGGGATCCATTTGAATTCCATCTGTGGAAATACAGTAACCCAACAAATCTAACTGCTTCAAGTTAAACACACACTTCTCCAATTTAGCAAATAGGTGATTTTCTCGTAGTCTACTCAAGACCTCTCATACATGGTGGTCATGCAAAATCTCATCTTCAGAGTAGATTAGGATGTCATCCTGGTAAATCACCACAAATTTGTCAAATTATATCAGAAAAAAATTGGTTCATAAATCTATAAAACACAGCTCCACAATTTACTAACCCCAACGGCATCACGGTATATTCAAATTTGCCATACATGGTGTCAAACGTCATCAAAAATTCATACCCCTCCTTGACTCTGATAAGATTATATGCATTTTTAAGGTCCAATTTGGTAAATATGCACACACACTGCAATCCATCCAATAAGTCCAGTATGTGGGGTAGTGGGTAAAGGTCTCTCACTGTAATGGCATTAAGGGCTTTGTAGTCATGCATGGTTCTCATTGGGGCCTCACCAGTTGGGTTTAGGGAACCTGGGTCTTGCTTCTTAGGGACAAAGAAGGTAGGCGCTGAAGCTGGCAACTTTGAAGGTCTAATAAAGCCTTTGTCAGGGTTCCAAAAAACACCCCCTGTCAGTTTTGGAAGCCATCTTTTCTTTTTCAGCTTCCTAACTGCCAGCCTTTTTGCAGATTAGAATCCAAATACTAGTTCAAAATTGACAGCTCTTGCTGACATGGGGTATTGCCTCTTAGCAGAGTTACAATCTCTATGTGAGGGGAGAACTGATGCCTCCTCTTCCCCCAAAACATGTGTAATTCTGCGTACTTAGCTGGTAACTTTCCTTCCCCCCCCACCCCTTGGGGCTTTCTGCTGTCTGTTGCGAAGGAGCCGTTGCTTGCACACAGTGAAGTTGGCAAGCTGGAGTGGGGAAACATAGACTTCTTGTCTCCCAGTCTATTGCAGGGTTGCTAAGCTTCAGCCATGGTGACCCCAAGATGATTGGGACTTGAAGGTTGTGTGTCACATACAGAGGCAAAAGTACTATATGCTGTCCTATTATTAGTTGCAGTGGTATTGCACAGTAGGACTTGTTCTTAAGGGCTAACCGTCTGTCATTTCCACCTGCATGGGACTAATTGACAGTTGCGCCAGAATCAACAAAAGCTATCAGTCTTCTCGCTCGTGGTTTAAAAATAAAGTAACAGAACTTTTCAGCAACGCACCTTGATCTAGCTGGAGTTGAGCCCTCTTTAGTGATTGAATAGCCCCTCCTGTGAGCTGTTGTGAGAGGGACTGCTGCCATTTCCCTGGGCCGGGGCCTGTGTTCTGGTCTAGGGACAGCGCTCTCTTGTGCCCTGGCTGGAGAGTCCTCCCTTCTTTCAGGGCACTTCTGGGCAGGTTCTTACAATATGTCCACATTCTCCACAGTAAAAACAGTGCCAACTCTTTTCACCTTTGTCTCTCCTCAGCAGCAGCTGTTCCTTCAGCCCTTATTTGCATGGGCTGTCCCTCCCCCAAGTTGTTCACAGCTGGCATGAGGGGGGAAAATACTGTGTAGCGAGATCTTGAGTTCAGTTGCTTTGGCCACCCAAGTTCCCATTGTATTTCTTCCAGGCGTGAGTTGATGAGCACACAAAGCTGGTATAACTAGTTTAGCTTCTGGGACACTCCTTGCCTCACAAGTTTGGTTCTGATATGAGTGCCCAGTCCCTGTCTAAACTGGTCAATTAAAGCTATTTCGTTCCAATTTAGGTCACCTGCTACTAATTTGAATTTGGCTATGCATCCTTCTGTTACCCTGTTTGAGCTGGTACATCCAGAGGCTAGCTCAGTGTTGGCGAACCTTTTTGGCACCGAGTGCCGAAATGGGGCCATGTGTGTGTGTGTGCTGGAAACCGGAAAAGCAGCCACCCGGTGCGCATACGCGCGCCAGGAAGATGGTCTTCCGGTTTCCGGCGCGCGCATGCGCACCGACCACCTGGTGTTCTGGTGTCTGGCATGCATGCGCACGCGAAGACCAGCTGGCCGGGGTGCATGTTCATGCCGGACGGCTGCTCTTCTGGTTTCTGGCACTCCCGTGTGCGTGAAGACCAGCTGGCTGGCACGCCGGAACCCGGAAGAGCATACGCGTGCCATAGGTTCGCCATCACGGGGCTAGCTGTTACTCCTCGTAATGACCCCTGAAGTTGTCCATTAAGTTCTGGTAATTATTATTCATGATTGGGTCATTGTTTTTGATTATCAGTAGTGCCCACTGAGCTGCTGATGCTTTTAACAGGCTTAATATGAAGGACAGCTTGAACGGTCCATTGGGAATTCTGCCACTTGCGTTTCCATAAACAACTCACATTGTGCTATGAAGGTTCTCATCTTCTCTGGTTCTCCAAACCTTTCTGGCAAACCTCCATGACTCCACTGCAAAGCTGGTTGCGCTACCAGAGTCGCTTGGTGTGTAGGAGCAACTAGAGCCACTGGCAGTGTGATATTTTGCACCTGTTGAATTGAAGCATTGTCACTGCTAAATTCCACACCTCAGATTCTATCCCATCCTGATGCCGTAGGATAGCATCCATTACACCTTGGTCCACTGCCACTCCTGCTTGGGGGTCTGTTGCCATCCCAGTTGTCTTCGCTCCTTGGGAGTAAAAGTTTAGAGTCTGGGAAGGTTAATGTCAGGCACAGACAACCAGACCCACACGTGTAGAGTTCAAACTAGCTGCTTTATTTTTCTTTGCCTATTTCACAGGAATCTACCCAGATTGGCAGCTTTTGCCTGGGAAAGACTAGATAAGGCTCAAAGGCATTCAGGGAGGGTAACACCTTGCCCTCTTGTGTTTTAACAAGTCCAGACTAATTCCCCGCTTGAGCTCTCCTCTTGACTGGGACAGTTGCTATACAACAACCATTGAGGTTTAAATAGATTTAAACTATTTAAATAATAACTAATTTTAATTACAGTGAATAAAATACATTCAATGAAATATATTTCAGTTGAAATATAAATTTCAGCATAAAGGTACATTATATGAAGTGGTACTTAAAAGTTTGTGAAGCCTTTTGAATTTTCAATATTTCTGCATAAATATAACCTAAAATATGAACTGTTCTCCTCAAGTCCTAAAACTAGATAAAACCCAGTTAAACAAATGACTCAGAAACATTATACTTGTTCATTTATTTATAGGAAAATCATCCAAAGCTACATATTTGTGTGTGGCAAACGTTTTGTGAACCTCTAGAATTATCAGTTCATTTGCAGGGGAAATTAGAGTTTGGTGTTTCAATCGCTGGGATGATAATCAGTTTGAGTGTGGAAGGTCCTGTCTTATTTTTAAAAAACATAATTTGTGGGTATTTGTTATCAAAGTCTGATCTTCACAACACAGGTACGTGAAAGTATGTCATGACTCCAACAAAGGGAACCTTTGAAAAACAGCAAATTTCTACAAAAATGTCAAGGTACCCGTGTTTCCCCGGAAATAAGACCGGGTCTTATTTTCTTTTGGGCCCCAAAATAAGCACTAGGGCTTATTTTCAGGGGCTGTCTTATTTTTTTCCATGTATGGGAGGCCCACTTCTTCTGCTTGCTCATGGTGGGGTAGGAGGCTGTGCAGTGCACTAGTGCCGCTGCCACGAGGCAGGGGGTGGTGGAGCTGCCCCATGTGCCCCGCACTGGCTTACCTCAGGTCCCCCCCCCAGCACGCAATCCACAGCACAACACCTCCCTCGTGGTCGCGGCACCAACACACCACTCAGCCTCCTGCTCTGTTGCAGCCGTGAGCAAGCAGAAGAAGTGAGCTGGTGGCCATGTGGGCTCCTGCTGCACATGGCTGTTGGTGCTGCCGCCGTGAGGCAGGTGTTGGGGCGTGGATGGCCTGGCTGCGGGGGCCCTGAGGTAAGCCAGTGCGGGGCGCATGGGGCAGTTCCACCACCCCTTGCCTCATGGCGGCACCACAAGCAACCAGACGGAATGGGCGGGTAGCCGACTGCGCAGTCGCTTAAGTAGGGCTTATTTTGGGGGTAGGGCTTATTTTGGGGGTAGGGCTTATATTAGGCGCATGTGTAAAAACATGCTAGGGCTTATTTTTGGGATAGGTATTATTTTCGGGGAAACGGTATGTGTCCATGAACTGAAGCTCAAGCAAAAGTGACTCGTGAAGCAAGACAACAACCCAAAACACACAAGTTGTACAACCAAAGAATGGTTAAAGCAGAAGAAAGTTAATGTTTTGAAATGGCCAAGTCAAAAGTTCTGACCTTAATCCTATAGAAGTGTTGTGGAAGGATTTAAAGTAGACAGTTCATGCAAGGAAGCCCACCATTCTTGAGCTGAAGGAGGAATGGGCTAAAATACTTCCAAGTCGATGTGTAGGACAGATCACAGTTATCAGTAGGGGGAGGATTTCTATGACCTGAAAATGTTAGAAATATGCAAGCATTTATGACTTTAAAATTGTTTAAATATGACCAATTAAACCAAAAATATGATTTTTAAAGCACACTCAGTGGGGGGTTCCCACTGTTGTTAGGCCCACTGGGGTCTTGCTTTTCTTGGGTACGAAGAAGGTGGTAGCTGAGGCAGGAGAGTGGGAGGGTCTTATGAATCCTCTTTTTCAAATTAGAGTCCAAATATTGTTTTAGAGTTTCTAATTCTGTAGTAGACTAGTATTCTCTCTTGGTGGGAATTTTGGTGCCAGGGACCAGGTTTATGGCGCACTCGCAGTCTCTGTGGTGGGGTAGGAACGAGGCTTCCTCCTCCTCGAAAACATCAGCTAAGTCTGTGTATTTACTTGGCAGATTGGGAATCCTGTTAACCTTCGGGGTGGGGTGGGGGCTGGCGGGAGGTTTTGAAGGGCTGATCGCAGTGAGAAAGGCATTCAGGACTATCAAAGGCAATAGACCAGTTTTTCCACTTAATAGTGGGTTCACTATTGTAACCAAGCAGTTCCCAGCACTAGTGGAAAATTGATGTCATCAGCTACGAAAAGGGTTAACTCTTTAGGATGGTGATTTAATGGGGCCTGGTTTTAAAATTTGGCCATCAATAGTTATCACTGGCAATGGAGACTTCAGGGGAATTGTGGGGATATTAAGTTTCTGGACTGTGGTTAGATGTAGGAGGTTGCCCCAGAATCTATCAAAGGAGGAGTCAGCTTTGGAAGCGGTTGGCTGGGGCTACCTAAAATGCACTTAAGTGCTATGAGTTGAGACAGCTGTTATAGCGGCTAGGTAGAGGTCTTTTAGACCGCGGGGAATACCTTGTTGTATGAGTTCTGTGATTATGGCCTTGTTGAGCCTGTTCTTGAATTGTGATCTTAATCTTAAGGCTGGCTCATTCCAATTCAGATATGCTGCAATGAGTTTAATTGCATGTAAAATACGTTCTTGCAAGAACGGGTGGCTAGCAGGTAGGCACACAGAGGAATACATTTCTCCAGCTTTTTATTCCCTCCACCCGAACCACAAATCCCTCCCTTGCAGCCCCCTTTGACGAAGACCACAGGGTTGCAATCTTCCCAGAATGCCTTTTTCTCCATGAATTTCCCCATGCTTAATCCGTTTCCCCACCTTTTGCCCATTTCCCCTTTTTCCAGACTACCTTTTGTCCCTTTTTTATTTCTTAACCTATATTTCTTGTTTCCTTACAATCCTTGCAGCATAAGCATAATAAATTGAGGCAAGTGGTTAATTAATTTCTCCACTTTATACTAGGCCAGTGATGGCGAACCTTTTAGGCACCGAGTGCCCAAATTGCGCGTGCGTGCCCAAACTGCAAGGTGCGGGCGCATGTGCGCCCGTGCCCCGCGCTTGCGCCCGTGCCCTACCCAAACTGCAAGGTGGTGCATGCACGCGTGCTCCGCACATGTGCGGCAGAGACCCGAAGACCAGCTGGGCGGCGGGAGGCGCACACGCATGTGCGTCAAAGACCCGAAACAGAGCTGGGGCGATGGCGCACGTGCCCACAGAAAGGGCTCTGTGTGCCACCTCTGGCACGCGTGCCATAGGTTCGCCACCACTGTACTAAGCTGTGTGGTTAAAACTGTTAACTAATCTGCTTGCCCAAGATGACTCGCTTATCAGAATAGCAGACCCTTCCTGTTTTCCAGTCTTGAACTTTTTACCCTTTAATGTCCCAATGTCCTACTGAACTTTTAAACCCATGTCTCTAAAAAATTGCTTTCATTGCAAAAACAACACTATCTCCATTAGTTTCTTACACCAGTGCATCGGTTAAATGAATGCACGGGACATTAAGTGGAGCTTGGGTGGGGGATGGTGGACAGGCAGCAATGGCTGTAAAGAGCTCCTCCAAAAGTAAACAGGTTTTTTTATTTTGTATTTTTAACTCACTTTTAACCCATTTTTAACCCATATCTGACTTTTAGAAAAGCACATATAGAGAGGCTACCAATTTGCTTTAGCTACATTTTAACAACACTACAAGCCAGGATTTTTAAGAATGGGGAAAAGGAGAAAGAGACAGCGTGTGCACTCTGCAGCACAGAGTTCTTCTCCATGCTCTGATCGTCGGGGGAGTCCAGGATGGGTAGCAATAGCACTTAGACTTATATACCGCTTTACAGTGCTTTACAGCCCTCTCTAAGCGGTTCACAGAGTCAGCATATTGCCCCCAACAATCTGGGTCCTCATTTTACCCACCTCGGAAGGATGGAAGGCTGAGTCAACCTTGAGCCAGTGAGATTTGAACCGCCGAACTGCAGCTAGCAGTCAGCTGAAGTAGCCTGCAGTACTGCACTCTAACCACTGCGCCACCTCGGCTCTTGGTGCCGCAGTCTCTGTGGTGGGGTCACTCTAGTCCTCTAGCTCTATGACTGGGTTGAATTACTGAAGACACGCCTCCCTGGTATCGGTCTCCAGTTATCCAACTCAGTCAAAGCTCTTGGACGTGAGGTTTCTAGCTCCTGTTTGGGAGCTACTATAGTTTGTTTAATTTTCCCTGGAAAGAGAACTCCAGGACCCTTCCTTTTCTCTCTCTCGCTCAGAGCCCCTTTCCTTGTTAGAGGAAGCAGGAAGAAGAGTGCAGTTTGCACAGAGGCTTCTGCAAATATCGCAGCGCCCTCCTCTGGTCGCTTCATCGGTTGGTGAGTGGCCAGGGCTCCTTTAAATTTTTTTCCCCCTGAGGTCGGAAGCCATGCTGGGAAGCCGCGGCTGCAGTGCCAGCTTAAGAGATCGTTCGGAGGGGGTAGCCTTTCCTCCCCCTCCGTTTTGCAGGCCCCAGCAGGTAACGTGGAAGCCAGGGTGAGCGCAACGGACTCACCGGCTTCAGAAGAGGCCAGGCAGCCAGAAACGGGCATGGCAAGCCCGTTTAACCTCCCGCGGCTGCAGGATCGCCAGCAGAGATCTGGGGGGGGGGTTTCCCCTGATGTGCTCTCCGTGGAGGCGGATGGGAGCCAGGAGAGATTTTGTCAGCTTGAGCAGGCTCTCTGCCTTGGCAGATTGTAGCCTAGCTCGCTGAACTGATTCGCCACGTGGCGGTGGCCATTTTGGAAGGTGGACGTCAATTGGATTCAGGCTAGTATTCAAGTGGGCCCTGAACTGAAGGGGGTTGGAACATTTTTACCTCCTGTACCTGGGTTTAGAGGGGACTGCGGGCAGCAGCAGTGTCCACGCTTAGGCTGGCCTGTTCTTATGCGCAGTTTGTTTTTCCCTCTCCCTGCAGCTCCTGACCAGGCCTAGTCGGAGAGAGAGTTTCTGGTTGCCTTTCACCACTCTCACTTCTCCGGTCGCCATGGTAATTACGAGCCGCATCAGCTACCTCTCTTTGCGGCGAGGTCAGTGAGTATCCTCAAACCAGCTTCACACCTGGTTGAGTTGATTGCTGGCAAGGTTTTTGCCTATTAGAGCCTAGGTCTGCCAGCCTTTCTACCTGGCTGGTTCCTTTATTATCAGGCTCTGTACTTCCTGGCTCCCTCTCAGTGGAGCAAGACAGATCTGGCTCTGGAAGGTCTCAAAGGGGTTCTTGGTCCCCCCCTGCATCTGAGGTTTCTAGCAGAGCCTCAGCCAGGCCCAGGGCCTGGGCTGGCCGCTGCTGCCAAAATCAGGGCCAAATCCTCAACACACCGGCCCTCATTGAGGAAGGAGGAAAAAGCAGATCAACAGAGACAAAAAGCCTTAGAGAAGGAATTTGCCAGAGTAGGGGATCCCTCTGCCAGGCACAGCTGTTTGGCCAGCAGGGCGATGGACACTCCTTTGGCATGCTGCCGCCCTTGCCTTCCCCCCTCTGCTCCCAACACAGTCCCAGACCAGGGTATAGCTCCCCAAATCCACAGGGCCCCTCAGGCCTCCTTTACCCCGACTGCGGCCGGCCTCCGCCCTGAGTCTTGGCAGGAACAGGATATGCCTCCCTTCATGAGGCACTGGATATCCTCAGCCATCAAAGAGGGCATTGCAGAGGGGCTGCAGCAGCATCCTAGACAGGTCTACCTACCCAACCGGGCGGACCTCTGGGAATATGAGGCCGCCTATCACAACTATCAGGACCCTGGGTCCCCAGCCCGTTCAAGAGTTAGCCAACATTCTCTCTCGGAAGGTGAGCTGCTGGAAGAGGGGGAGTTTTCCGATAGGGAGCAGGATGCTCCTGGCAGACCTTTGTTTAAGGGGCTTTTTAACCCAGCTCTATTCCATCAGCTGCTAGCCAAGGCCAGGGCCACAGCCAAGTTGGGCAAGGACTCCGGGCTCCAGGAGACTGCCTCTGAGGCAGGGGCCCAGGAGGACTATCTGTTCACAGAACGCACCACGGCTCCGGATTGCATCCCTATTCCGGGGATGTTTCTGGACCTTATTAAGAAACAATGGTCCAATCCAGCCATGGCTTCCCGCCTCAGCAGTCAGGAGAACTCCCTGTTCTGTGTAGACTCGGACCTTGAGCATCTGGTGCAGGTGCCCAGGGTGGACTCACCAGTAGCAGCGCTGACCTCCTCTTCCGTCCTCCCGCCTGATGCGGAGCATGCCCTTAAGACGGACGAGAAGAAGGAGGAGATGGCCCTTGGCAGAGCCCATCTGGCTGACTCTTGGGCAATCAGGGCCGCTACTGCTTCTTCCTTCTTCACAACGGCTTCAGTCCATTGGCTCCGCCAGCTGCAAGGCAGGATTTCCCCGGAGGACCTTAGAGCCCATCACGATTTAAGTAAAATCATTGCTGCAGCAGAGTATACAGCAGATGCTTCTCTGGCGGCAGCCAAATTCTCGGCTAGGGCCATGGCGGCGTTAGTGATGGCTCGCCACTTGCTGTGGCTTCGCCACTGGCGCATGGTCTCCAAAAACAAATGGAAGCTTGCCTCCGCCCCCTTCGAGGGTGACAGCCTGTTTGGTCTGGCTTTGGATCCTCTTCTAATTGAAACCAGGGACAAGAGGAAGGTGCTCCCCTCTCAGAGTCGCCGGGCGGATTCCCGCACGTCACCTTATTTCAGGCAGCCCTCCTTCAGGCAGGGGGGAGCCGGGGTAGGCTTTCCCCGTCAGCAGAGGCCCTTCTTCCTGAGATCGGATTACCAATCCGACAGGCCAAGCTTCAGAGGCAGAGGCAGGCAGCAGTCCCAGGGCAAGCGCTCCTTCTGTGGCTCGTCCTTCTGACCTTTCAAGCGTCAAAAGTGACACCGAGCCCCACCCTCCCATAGGGGGTCATCTCGGCCTTTCTATCTGCAATGGGAGGAGACCACGTCGGACGCCTGGGTCAGGGAGACCATAAGGTACGGCCTCTCCCTGGAGTTTCTTTCTTCCCCCCAAGGTTTTTCCTCCGCTGCCCCATCTCCCGAGACCCTTCCAGACGTCGTCTCATGGAGGAGGCCATCGAACACCTGTTGGACATTCAGGCGGTTCAACCGGTGCCTCTGGAGCAGAGGGGGCTGGGCTTTTACTCCCACCTTTTCGTCGTCCCGAAATCCTCAGGAGGGTGGAGGGCAATCTTGAATCTCAGAGGGCTCAACCGTTACCTGGTTTATCGCAGGTTCAAGATGCATTCACTCTCTTCCATCCTCCAGGGAATCAGGGAGGGAGACTTCCTAGCCTCCGTGGACTTAACAGAAGCCTACCTACATGTGCGCATTCGGCCGGGTCACAGACAGTTCCTGAGGTTTTGCTACGCAGGGCGCCATTTTCAATATACTGCCCTTCTCTTTGGACTAGCTTCGCCCCCCCGTACTTTCACCAAAGTCATGGCGGCCCTGGCAGCATACCTCAGGGCGATTCCCATCAGGATCCAGTGTTACCTGGACGACCTGCCTATCCAGGCGGCCTCTCCAGTCGCTACGGAGAGAGACCTGGCAACTACTATTCAGGTCCTTCGGGACCACGGTTTTTCAGTCAACCTGGCCAAATGCCACCTGGTTCCCTCCACCAGACTTGTGCACCTGGGGGCCCTAATAGACTCTGTCTCCAGCCAAGTTTTCCTCTCCCAGGAGCGGCAGGACAGCATCAGGAACTTATCAGGCTGCATCCGGGGAGACAGGTCTGCCCCTCTAGCGCTGCTGTCTCAACTCCTGGGGAAGATGATTTCTTGCCTGGACATCGTGCCCTAGGCACGCTTTCACTCGCGACCCCTCCAATGGTTCCTTCTTCCCTACCAGATGAGGGGTCAGGGCACATCCCAGACGAGGGTCCAGGGGCGGTGGACTCAACGGGAGCTCCAACACAATATCAATTGGCTGGAGCTCAGGGCGGCACGACTAGCCCTCAGGGCCTTTCAGCGAGACATCTGGGGCTGCCATGTCCTTCTCCTGACAGACAATGTGTCCACGAAGGCCCACATAAATCAGCAGGGGGGAACTCGGTCCTTCTTACTCATGGAGGAATCGAAGGCCCTTTGCAAATGGGCAGAGACCCACCTCCTGTCCCTGAAAGCGGATCACATCACGGGGGTGTCGAACGTCCAGGCGGACTGGCTGAGCAGGGCCACGATAGACCAGTCGGAGTGGCGTCTGCTGCCCAGTCTGTTCTCGGAACTGTCAACCCGGTTCTCCCGCCCAGACTTGGACCTGTTGGCCTCCCCAACGAACTCTCAGCTCCCGCGGTTCTTCTCCCGTTTTCGGGAGAAGAACCGCTATACGCTTTTCCTCCCCTGGCCTTCATCCCAGCCGTGGTCAGGAAGGTTCTGTCGGAGAGGGCGGAGATCATCTTGGTGGCTCCCTATTGGCCCCGGAGGCCGTGGTTCCCCGACCTCGTGGAGCTGTCGGTCGACCGTCCATGGCGCATTCCCCCAGAGAAGGTCGTCCTGTTCCAGGGGCCTGTGTTCCATCCCGAGCCGCAGTGGCTCCAGCTCACCGTGTGGAGGTTGAGCGGCAATTGCTAAGGGGGGAGAACCTTTCCCGGGGGGTCATCCGTACGATTCAGGCGGCCAGATGGCCATCCACAATTCGTATTTATGAGGCGACCTGGCGTTCCTTCTCGGTCTGGTGTGCCAGGCGGCGTAGGGATCCGATAGCAGCATCGGCGGCTGATGTATTGGATTTCCTCCAACAGGGACTGGTTCACGGTCTCTCCTCCAACATATTGAGGCGACAGGTGGCGGCTTTGGGTTCGGTTCTGCAGATCCTCCCCCTGGTTTCCCTGGCTAGCCACCCCAGGGTGCGTGCCTTCCTCAGAGGGGCCTCTAACCTTAGGCCACCGGTGGTCCACTGGTACCCCTCTTGGGATCTATCCAAAGTCTTACAGGCACTCACCGCTCCTCCCTTTGAGCTGCTGAGGGAGGCCAGCCTTCGATTCCTCTCGTGCAAGGTGGTTTTCCTCGTGGCTATCACGTCGGCTAGACGGATTTCAGAGTTGGCGGCCCTGTCGGTCCGTAGGGATCTCTGTGTTTTTCATTCTAACAGGGTGGTCCTGCAGCTGGATCCCGGCTTTCTTCCCAAGATCAACTCCTGGTTTCACTGAGCTCAGGAGTTGATCTTGCCAGATTTCTGCCCAAGGCCTAGTCATCCCTTGGAGCGCAAGTGGCACACCCTGGACGTGAGGCGGGCCCTCCGCATCTACATCTCTAGGACCTTTTCTTTCAGGAAGTCGGAATCCCTGTTTGTCTCATTCTTGCCATCAACTCGGGGCCAAAAGGTAACACCTTCCACGGTGGGTCGATGGCTGAGGGCCTGTATAGCCAAGGCCACGAGCTTCAGTTGCTCCCAGTGCCTAGGGGCATCACGGCCCACTCAACTAGGAGTGCGGCCACTTCCGCTGCTTGGGCTTCTCAGGCGTCGGTGGAGGAGATTTGCCGGGCGGCAACCTGGTCGTCCCCTTCCCCATTTATCAGACATTATCAGCTGGATGTTTATGCCTCGGCTGAGGCTGCCTTTGGCAGGAGGGTCCTCCAACGGGTTTTAGTGGAGGCAGAAGTTCCGGACCAGACCGTTTCCCGCCCTTAGGACTGCCAAACTGCTTTGGTATGTCCCATCCTGGACTCCCCTGTCGATCAGAGCATGGAGAAGGGACGTTGGTTCTTACCTGACACGTCCTTTCTCATGCGGATCGAGTCCAGCCCCGCCCGGTATGTGGTCTGGTGCCTTTGCCGGGTGGTAGTGGCAGTTGTTTTGTTTTGTTGTTGTTGTTTATTGTTTCCTGGTCCAAGAGTTCTCTTTATTATGAGTACAGTTCTACTTGATTAGCTTCGACTTCGTGGTCAACTGGAGACCGATACCAGGGAGGCGTGTCTTCAGTAATTCAACCCAGTCATAGAGCTAGAGGACTAGAGTGACCCATCCTGGACTCTCCCATCGATCAGAGCATGGAGATGGACTCAGCATGGAGAATGGATGTTGGTTCTTATCTGACACGTCCTTTCTCTTGCGGATTGACGGGGGAGTCCAGCCCTGCCCGGTATGTGGTCTGGTGCCTTTGCCGGGTGGTAGTGGCAGTTGTTTTGTTTTGTTGTTGTTGTTTATTGTTTCCTGGTCCAAGAGTTCTCTTTATTATGAGTACAGTTCTACTTGATTAGCTTCGACTTCGTGGTCAACTGGAGACCGATACCAGGGAGGCGTGTCTTCAGTAATTCAACCCAGTCATAGAGCTAGAGGACTAGAGTGACCCATCCTGGACTCCCCTGTCGATCCGCATGAGAAAGGACGTGTCAGGTAAGAACCAACGTCCCTTTTAAATTGGTGGAGGAATTTAACATACAGGATAGCTGGAAGGAGAGAAATTTGAGGACAAGGCAGTTTACGTATTACTCTGGTCGCCATCTATCATGGTCCAGAATAGATATGGCTTGAATATCAAAAGAACTAAACTTGGAAGTGGAGGAGGTTACAATAGATACTAATCTGTGGGCAGACCACAACTCAGTAACAATTAGATGGAAAGGGCGGAAAAAAATAAGGAGGTGGACTTTAAAAAGAGCAATTTTGAACCAGAAGGGATTTAAACTGAAGATGGAAGAGCAAATGCATATGTTCCTCCAAGCAAACAAGAAAGAAGATACAAATAGCCAAAATTTATGGGATACAGCCAAAGCAGTTATGAGAGGAGTGGCAATTGCATATATGGCCAATGAAAATAAAATAAAAAGACAGCGTCAAAAGAATTTAGAGGAAGAATATAGGAAATGGGAGATCGAACTACAAAAAAACCCACAAAATCGGGAGGTGAAACAAAAATTACACCTAATTAAGCACAAATTGAATATTTTAGAGAAGGAGGAATTGGCACAGAAAATAAAAGGCATTAGACAAAAAAATTTTGAACACGCAAATAAACCTGGCTGATGGTTGGCCTATAGATTGAAGAAGCAAAAAGATAAGAGATGGAAAATTATGCAACGAAGAGGGGGAATTGATATACCAAAGTGAAGGGGGAAAAAAGGTGACATGATTTTTATAAGAATCTCTATAAAGATGAAGAAAGTAATAGTGAGGATAAAATACTTCAATGTCTTCAGAAAGCCGATCTACCGAAGGTCCCGGAAGACGTTAAAAATATGCTAAACAAGGATATACAGTTGCAAGAAAAA
Organism: Thermophis baileyi; assembly: GCA_003457575.1. Classification (NCBI taxonomy): domain Eukaryota; kingdom Metazoa; phylum Chordata; class Lepidosauria; order Squamata; family Dipsadidae; genus Thermophis; species Thermophis baileyi. Next base: position 3,148 of record QLTV01004103.1, on the reverse strand, counting down.
GTATGTGAACCCCTTGGGATTACGTGGAGTTTTGCATGAATTGGTCATAAAATGTGCTCTGAACGTCATCTAAGTCACAACAATAGAAAAACACAGTCTGCTTAAAATAATACTACACAAACATTAGATGTTGCCATGGTTTAATTGAACATAACATGTAAACATTCACAGTGCAGGGAGGAAAAAGTATGTGAACCTTTGGACTTAATAACTGGTTGACCCTCCTTTGGCAGCAATAAACTCAACCAAACGTTTCCTGTAGTTGCAGATCAGACCTGCACAATGATCTGGAGTAATTTTGGACCACTCCTCTTCACAAAACTGTTTCAGTGTAGCAATATTCTTGGGATGTCTGGTGTGAATCGCTCTCAAGTTCATGCCACAGCATTTCAATCGGGTTGAGGTCAGGACTCTGACTGGGCAATTACTTGTATGCTTTGGGTCATTGTCCTGTTGCATCACCCATCCTCTGCAGAGCTTCAGTTGGTGGACAGATGGTCGTACGTTTTCCTGCAAAATGTCTTGATAAACTCTGTGATACATTATTCCATCAATTACAACAATCCGTCCAGGCCCTGATG
>QLTV01004102.1:344273-354476 GCA_003457575.1 Thermophis baileyi | reverse complement strand
GGTTAGCTTTCTTAGATATCGAATCATAACGTGTATTCCATTGAAAGTCTATGGCTCCATATTATGTTGATTTTATTATGGTTTTACTTAATTTTATATATTATCTCCTGTATTGCATTGTCCACATATCTTATCTAGGGGAGAGAATCTATCATCTATCTATCTATCTATATTTGCTGATGCTTTATTTAAACTAAATTTATCTATCAGTGATTGCATAATTTCTGTAAATGCCATACACTAAATAAACAAATAAACCATCATAGAAACAGGTGGAAATTCAATAAATCGATAAACTTTTTGAAAGGGACCAAGTACGTGGAAGCCACCCATTCCGATTCACTACTTCAAAGGACGGCTCTCTTTGAAAATCTGCTTCATTGGGGTACCTGACACAAGCACTCTTTCATGCTTTGCACAATCCTAACCTTGTATAAAATTGCTATATGCAATGTCCTATATTGAAGGAATCATCTGAAAGGAGGAATTACTGTGTTCAGATGATCATATATTTTTAAAAAGTGGGTTATTGTAGTTCTATGGACTTTTTCCTACAACCCCAAACTTTTGTTTGTTGAATGAAAGAATACCCATCTAAATGAGATTATGAACTTAATGATTAGCATATTATAAATATATGTACATATAGCTTTATATCTGTGATGGAATGTGCACCTGCAGCAGCAGCAAAGGGGAAGGATTTGGACAATCCAGAGCTTTTCCAGGAAGAGACCTAGATTAGGACACTGCACAGTCCTGAGGTGGAAGGGGGAGAGGAGGAAGAGATTCAGGGTAGCCACACCCTGGATTCTCTCATGATGTACCTACCGTAGTAGCTTAGAAAGTTATAGCTTTAGTATGGCAAGTGCAAGCATATAAAGACCTGGAGTTGATTGGATCTCATTGTCTCACCTTTGGGCCTGATAATATCCTTTCTGAATGGAAGCAGTTTAATTAATACTTTATCATAAAATCAAAATTTTATTAAGGTCAGGCATCAGGAGGATGGAATACAGTCAGGGGCTGGGGTACAGTCAACTAAAAAGCATAGAAGAGCTTAAAAATATGAAAAGTTAAAGGATATAAAACAGTGTGTGTGGGTTTGGATGTGAGAGAGATCCAATCAAGTCCAATTCTTTATTTGCGCGCACAAATCTCTTGATGCACATGTACACACATAAAAAAAACAATAATTAGTGATCCATAGTGGCATTATACACTTGTTTCATAGCTTAGTCCAAGATATTATATAGTCAAATGATAGTTTAAGGTTAACAAAGGCTGCCTAAAATAAAGCAGGATTCTGGGACTTCTATTTTTTTGATAAGATGTTGAAGACATTGGTCAATTGATCAGAGATCTTCCCTAAAATCAAATAGTTCTTCTGCCAGTATAGAGAATCTTTTTGTTCCATTCAATAAACAAGAGTCTAAAAGAATCTAAAGGGAGGTTAGGAGCATTAGATGGGTGTAGGGCAGAGGTGGGTTCTTGCCGGTTCAGACCGGTTCTATAGAACCGTTAGTAACGTGGCGGCCTGGGTCGCTAGAACCGGCAGCGACCCAGTCCTGCCATGCCCCCGAGCCGGTTCTCTCGGCAGCGCTGTGGGCGCCGCCATCTTGTTTTTTGCTTCTGCGCATGTGCAGAAGCTTTTTTTGGTACTGCGCATGCACGCGCACCCATGACCTGCCCGCGCGCCGCGCCCGCGTGGTGCATCCCTGAGCGAACCGGCAGTAGGAAAATCTGGAACCCTCCCCTGGTGATCATAAAGGTTAGCATGTGGACGACTATCCTATATCTACCAAATTACAGAGCACTCTAGTATGGGAAAGTAGTTACTTATTAACTCTAGTTTATGACACAGGTCATCATCTGATGAATGTTAAGTGCCGCTGCATAAAACCTGGCAACATTTGATGTTATAGCAGGCTTGGTATCTGAAAGCAACAGGGAAGTGTAGAATTATTTCTGAGTAACAACTTACAGTAACAACTTGCCTTCCATTGAGGACCTGTATACTGCACGAGTCAAAAAGAGGGCTGTGAAAATACCTACAGACCCCTCACATCCTGGACATAAGTTGTTTCAACTTCTGCCCTCAAAAGGACGTTATAGAGCATTGCACACCAGAACAACTAGACACAAGGACAGTTTTCCCCCACATACCATCACTCTGCTAAACAACTAATTCCCACAATGTCAAACTATTTACTAAGACTGTATTACTATTATTCGTCGCATCCTTCCTATCACCTATCTCCTTCTACTTATGACTATAAACTTGTTGCTTGTATCTTTACAATTTATATTGTTTTATTTTGTTTCCTAGTATGATTTTGATTGCTTATTTAGTATCCTATGACTATCACTAAGTGTTGTATCTTATGATTCATGATGAATGTATTTTTTATGTACACTGAGAGCTTATGCACCGAAGACAAATTCCTTGTGTGTCCAATCACACTTGGCCAATAAAAAAAATTCTATTCTATTCTATATTGGACTCCCATAACATCCTAGATCTAGTAAAAAGTCATGTTTTAACAGCCTTCTGGAAGGCCAAGATTGTTTCAGGTCAACTGAATCTCAGTGTGACGGTGATTCCATTGTGTAGGTGCTATTACAGAAAAGGTAGTGGAAAGTGGCACTATTTGATAGAGGGGGCCTGAAGTGTGACTCCTCTGTTGTACAGTATCTGGTAAAATGGACAGATGCCCTCACAGATAGACTGGCAAGCAATCTGCACCTGGGCCATGCAGAGCTTTAAAGGTAATCACCTTTAATTGAATTACACCCAGAAGTATATAGGCAGCCAATGCAGCTGGCATAGCAATGGTTTTATGGGGATCAACTTTGAAACACCCAAGATTGTGTGTGCCATTGCGTTCTATGCCAGGTGAAGCTTCCAAGCTTTACAAGGGTTAGGGTTTTCTATTCTATTCTATTCTATTCTATTCTATTCTATTCTATTCTATTCTATTCTATTCTATTCTATTCTATTCTATTCTATTCTATTCTATTCTATTCTATTCTATTCTATTCTATTCTACTCTACTCTACTCTACTCTACTCTACTCTACTCTACTCTAATGGTGAGATGAGACTGGTACAAATATTTCTACAGTACAGCATTGGAGAAACACATGGTCTGTATGTGTCCAGGGTCACAGGGCATTGTCTCTCCAGGTAAGGAATCTTCTTGGCCTTCAAGGCCAGCTGAGAGAAGGGCATGACATTGTGTCAGAATAATAGCACTCCAGTGTTTAGGTACTTCTAGTTTAATTAGCAGAGTACCTGTTGGATTCACTGGCCATAAAAGTTGGGGTCCTGGCTAGATCCAATTGGCACTGTACATCTGCTACACACTGTTTAATAGTGCTTTGATATCATATCCCATGTTGAGTATAAGACCTGGAGAGAAGCCCAAAGATGAGATTTCAGTTACAGCTGCTTGTTTCCATATGAATTGAAAATCATCGCTCATCCTTAATGGGTAAATACAAGAGGGGAAAAAAGGAAGTTAAGCCAATAGCTGAGTATAGTCACCCACACCCTAGATCAGGGGTTGGCAACCTTAAACACTCAAAGAGCCATTTGGACCCGTTTCCCACAGAAAAGAAAACACCGGGAGCCACAAAACCCTTTTGACATCTAAAATGAAGATAACACTGCATATATCATTTTTTACCTTTATGCTATGTATAAAAAAAACTATAGTGTGTTGCATTTATGAAATCAATGACCTGTTACAGAGAAAACACATTTTTATTTCTGCATGCAACAAAAACATTTTGAACTCCGAAAAAAAGATGGGTCGAAAAGCTCAATAAATCACGTGCCGGCGGGTGTCGCACATTGGTGGTTGTGACACATATTTTGAGTGACAGGGAGCCGCAGCAGAGGGATGAAAGAGCCACATGCGGCTCCAGAGCCGCGGGTTGCAGACCCCTGCCCCAGACTGTCTCACAAGGCCTGTCTCTAGTCTCAGGATGGCATTAGAGACACATTTTGGGACTTGAAGGGACACACGTTTGGAAACTTAGAAATGTGGTTCATACAAGCTCCAATGGTGCAAAATTGGAGAAGGAGCCCATCTGGGCACCATAAAAATGTACTATTGGCTTGGCTTCAAATAATTTGAATGCAGTGGATATATAGGGGCCACTTCTTGTCTTTAGGAATTTAAGGATGGCATAGGAACACCTCTGTTCATTTTCAGCAATGGGTGAAACCCCATGGCTGTTCCTACTGTTGACAAAGTGAAGGACTACCTCCAGGTATCCGAAGCAGGAGATCTGCTTAATCTTGTCACCATCTATGCTCAAAGAGCAGTACTTGGTCTTTTGACAAATGCCATGATTTTAGTTTTCTGATAATTCAATTCTAGCTGGTTTTCTTGCAGTAGCCTATCATATATAATCTGGTCCTCAGCTTCATAGAGTGAAGAAGGAGAGAGGGAGGGAGGGAGGGAGGGAGGGAGAGAGAGAGAGAGAGAGAGAGAGAGAGAGAGAGAGAGAGAGATGTCATGTGATGGAGAGAGAGAGAGAGAGAGAGAGAGAGAGAGAGAGAGATTTCTTTTAGAGATATTTTTGAAGCCTAAATTCCCTCTTTCTTTTTCTCTTTTCCCATTTTCATTAAAAGGTTATCAGTTCATGTAATCTTCTTTACTGGTTCTCAGGCCATTTCAAGGACCGTTTCTTCCTTCAAATGAGATTTTACATTTCTTTTAACAAGTAAGATTAGATAGCTACATAAGTATTCATTTTCTAAATATACTCAGGGAAATAAATTCACTTCTTGCTATTATTTGTAAGAGTTTTTAATAATAAATGGACCAACTCCTTTGAAACAGAATAAGCAGACTTAATGATTTCACTATGGAGCATTAGGTTACAAAAATGTATTTTTTCTTCTCAGTGTTGCTCTGGAGCACATTTACTCATGGTAGAAGAGTTGGGAATCACAACTGCACACCATTGTTATAGTTTGTATAGTGGGCCTGCACATGTAATTTAACCTTGAATAACCTTCAGGAAATGTGTTCTGTGCATCTCCTAAATTGGTAGTCTTATTTAGTGACACTGAGTTGTCAACTTATATACCGCCCCATAGTGCTTTACAGTATTCTCTGGGGGTTTACAGAGTCAGCATATTGCCCCTAATAATCTGGGTCTTTATTTTACCAACCTAGGAAGAATGGAGGCTGAGTCAACCTTGAATCTATCAGGATCAAACTCTAGGCTGTGGGCAGAGTTAGCCTGCAATTCTGCACTTTAAGCCCTGTGCTACCAGGGCTCATCAATCAGTTGTGTACCAGTGTACCAAACAGTTACAAATGTACATTTCCCACAGTACAGTATCACTTCAGAGCATCGTGGAAAACAGATATAATGGAAGCTTACAAATCCAATCACAGAGAAACCAAGGCAGGCATCACCATGACCTTTCTTAGATATTTTGACTTCATCCTGCTACTGAATATTCATTCAGCTCTGGACTCAAGACTAAATGTGGTAGATGCTCATTTTTAGATAAACTTTTAGTACTAAAAAAAAAAAAGAACGATTCAATCATTAATATAGCTCCAGCTGAGGGGTAGATATTCTAGAACCATTTTTCTTTATGTATAGGACTGGGAGACAAATGCATTAGACAAAATAATAATAATAAAAATTTCACTCTCAAAAACAATAGGAGAAAAAAAGTTTTGTTTAGAAATTCAAAGTTCACTAGATGTTGCTATCTAGGTTGTTTCACCAGATGTTATAAAGTTTGTATTATGCTTTTGTGTGTGTGTGTGTGTGTGTGTGTGTGTGTGTGTGTGTGAACATATATAGTATCGCTATATATGAATGCACATCTATATACACATAAGCATATACAATTTCCCAAACAAATTTGTATATAAACATATATCATATGTATGTATGTATGTATGTATGTATGTATGTATGTATGTATGCATGTGTGTACATACATACATAAACACACACACACACACACACACATAAAATTTGTTCAGGAAACAAATGTGTCTACACACATGCACACATACACACACACACACACACACACACACAAACATGCATGCATGACTGAACAGGTCTCGGTTGGAGGTTAGGTAAATTAGTGTAGCAAAATATGTAGCTCCATGAAACCCTTTTTAAAAATAATGTCAAAATGATATGGAGATAGGCTAAACCAAATTTGATATTGGAACATTGAGAAATTAGAAGAATTTGAAAGTGACCATATTCATCTATCCCTGTTTATTAGCAGGTCTACCATTTACCCGAAACTGTTTCATACATTACTGCAAGCTGGAAATCGTTCTGTTTGTAAAACTGTAAGAAGTCTATGTATTTGCTTTTCAGATTCTCCTGTCTTTTCCTTTGTAGAGCTTGAAATATAAAGGTACTTTCAAGCAGTGTTTCCAATGGTGACATCAACCTTGGCTAAAGGAAGTGATGTCTCAGATTACTCTCAGTACCTGTTGGAAGGTACAGAACAGAGTGTTTAGTTCCACATTGTGTTTATTGCTCTGGGGGAGGGTTGTTCTCTCACAGAACAGCTTTTCTTTTCAAAATCTTAAGGTTGTACTTACAAAATGAAAATCTAGGCAAGAACTTTGTTAAACTACTGCTTGTCACTCGTAGATAACAGAGGGTGGGGGGTTTTGAACACTACCCAGAAAAGAAAGCTTCTCTTTTCTAGCAAGTGTCTGTGTCTTCTCAGTATTTCATGTGGGATTCATAAAGTTAAGCAGAGGACAAGCATGGAAAGTCCACTTAGTTTAAAACTGGTGAGCTCTGTGTCCTGTCCAGGTAACGCAATGACAACCTGAATAGTGAATGCAGCATACTTTGCCATTTTCATTGAATGGCATTGTGAGCAGGGGTGGGTTCCGGATTCAGGTGTTGCCGGTTCACTCAGGGACGTGACGCACGCAGTACTTAAAAAAAGATTCTGCACATGTGCAGAAGCAAAAAACAAGATGGCGGCTCCTATGGTGCTGCCGAGAGAACCGGCTCGGGGGCGTGGCAGGCCTGGGTCACTGCCAGTTCCAGCGACCCAAGCCGCCACATTACTAACGGTTCTATAGAGCCGGTCTGAACCGGTAGGAACCCACCTCTGATTGTGAGGCAGGCAGTTGACTTTCGTTATTTGAATGTATTCTTGATTTGTTTTTAGGAACATTCTCGCAGTGTCAAATCCTGATTCAGCCCTAGTTAATGCTAATGTCTTGGGCTCTTGGATCCATCTCTTTAAGAATACACATGGCAGGGCAGGGACACAAATAAACTGTTGGAATTCATCGTTGGAATGTATTTCTATGCAACAACTACAGTAATATTCAGTCAGTAGATGGCAGTGTTTACAAGTTTGGATCTATGGTATATAGTCTATGCCAGGCCTGTCAAACTGGCGGCCCATGGGCCACACACACTCCGGCTCCGCAAAGGCAAAAAACATTGTGATATGTCACAATCTGGCCCATGACGTGATCGAGTTTGACACCCCTACTCTATGCTCTTTTGTTCTAAGTAGACTTTCCTGTTTCCAATGTCAGTTAAATAGTTGAGCAGTAAAGCACATGGTGACTGTACTCTTTGTATGCTCTGTGATGTTATATATAAATATAATTTCTAACATAAACAACTGAATAAGCAATACAGTATTTTTTTTCTTCATTCCATGTTGCTAGGCATGCTTTAAACCCTGACCATGCTCTCTATTTGCTTCACTGCTGGGTATCCCACTTCTAGCTTAACATGCTAAGCTCCTTCATCTTTTCTTCAAAAGAGATATATTCCAGCTTTTGCTTGCCAGCTTTATCCTACCCTTTTAAATATCCCTCAATATAACTCTTGAAATATGGCTCACTGAATTGAAGTCTAAGCTCAGTTCTTACTTATACTGAAATGCGTATCACTCATCAGTTTTTAGACTAATATTTTTGTTATATTTGTATACCACCTAGCTTGAGTATTTTCTGAGATATGAAAACAAAGTGTTCCTATCTATCAGCTTGCTTATTTTATAGCATAATCACGCTTATAGATCAAGGTATCTTAAATCAAACTCATTTATATTTATAGCAGGGAAATTTCAATAAGCAACATGCGGTCTTTTTTGTTTCTAACTAATTCTCTAGGAATTAATACCTGTGGGACAAATATAGTAGAACAGTGCTATTTTATTAACATTTTGACAAGTATGTTTCCCCTTCCCTGAATTGTAGTATTTTTTTTAGGATTGCATCAATCCTAAAATATTAGAAATAGATAGTTAGTTTAACAGTGACAAAACAAGAGCAATGAGCATGCTTCAAAAATGTAATGGTAAATATTCACTAAGGCATGAAAACTAAAACCATAATCCACAATTGTCAGCAAATACACTCCTATGTTCTATCACTTGAAGCATATATATCAGTGGTTCTCAACCTTCCTAATGCCGCGACCCCTGCCCCGCCGCCGTGACCCCCTCCCCTCCCCGCGCGTGCACGTTGCCAGGCGAGAAGCGATGAGGTGACAAAGGGGGCGTGGCACCAAGATGGCGGGCTAGCGCACACATAGGCGACCCCTGTGAAAGGGTCGTTCGACCCCCAAAGAGGTCACGACCCACAGGTTGAGAACCGCTGATATATATGCACCCAGGATGGTTTCTGAGAGCATATAAAAAGTGCATTTTTTAATGCCTTAGAGTCAGGTTTTTTTTATTTCTGACAAATGCCTGGACAGGTCCCTACAGTTTCCTTGGCAAGATTTTTTCAATAGTGATTTGCTCTTCCTTCTTTCCTAGGGCTGAAAGGGAGTGACTGGCCAAAGACATTCAGCTGGCTTTGTGCCTAAAACTGGACTAGAATATACAATCTCCTGGTTTCTAGCCTGATGCCTTAACCACTACACCAAACTGGCTTTCCTTAAAAGGATTCAGCTGAACAGTATTCAGAAGAGGACCACTTTAATAACAGCATCCATCCAGTTAGGCTATACCTTCCCAATCACTCTAGACCAGGGCTGTCAAACCCCCAGCCAGTGGGCCAGATGTGTCACACACTGGCCACGCCCCCGCCTGGTTTAGCGAAGGGAAAAAAAGTCCCGATACGTCACATGATACCATCGTGACGACGTGAGTTTGACACCCTTGCTAATTCTAGTTCTAGACCTTCTAATAGAACTGAAATGGAAATTGGTTCCTTTCTTATTCTACTTCAGTTTAATGCTAACTGATTTGTAGAGTTGGGCTTTTAATGTGAATAGAATTTTCTAAAAAAATGCTTCTTTGATGTTTCCTTCCTTCCTTCCTTCCTTCCTTCCTTCCTTTCTTTCTTTCTTCCTTTCCTTCCTTCTTTCCTTCGTTCTTTCTTCCTTTCTTTCTTTCTTTCTTTCTTTCTTCCTTTCTTTCTTTCTTTCTTTCTCCCAGGTGCCTAGGAGACAAAAAATAGCTATGTTGAAATTAAAGCAACAATCAACTTGTGGAGCAATCAGAATATGGCATAAATGGTCAGTTAAGACATGAAATTAAAATCTTTAGGCTATTCATTTTTAAATTAATAAATAGTAAACAAATAACATGCACAGGGTGTTAGTCCTATATGTCTGTTTATAAATAAACCTTTCTAAATTTAATGGGCTTAATCCTTTATAGACTTGCAACCACCTTCTGCCATTCATGATGAAAAGAAATGTATTCTTCTCCCTTTTAAAGATTCACTTTGATCTGCCCCACAGTTTCTCAGAGAAGTTGCTGTTTTATACCTGATGTGTGTTACACAAAGAGAATTTTGAATTTAAAATACAGGGGTGTATCAGATTTGAGCAAATCCATAGCAGCTTCACATGGGTAACTGCTGACCTGTGGTGTGAAGAAGGTCTCTCTCTCTCTTCCAAACAACACCATCTAAAGCAGTGGTTCCCAAACTTTTTCAGTCCACCGCCCCCTTGGTGCTACAAACTCATCCTCAATGCCCCCCACCCCCACCCCCTTCAGGTGGGCGTGGCTTGGTGGTCAGGTGACCGGGTGGGCGTGGCCAACTTGTAAAATGTGGTGAAACTCACTTAACAACGCTCTTGCTTAGCAACCAAAATTTTGGGCTCATTTGTGGTCATAAGTCTTTCTTTCTTTCATTCTTTCTTTCTTTCTTTCCTTCCTTCCTTCCTTCTTTCTTTTTTTTTTCTTTCTTTTTTTTTCGTCTTTTTT
>QLTV01004102.1:320881-337016 GCA_003457575.1 Thermophis baileyi | reverse complement strand
ATGACACATTGACAATAAAAAAAATTCTATTCTATTCTATATTGGACTCCCATAACATCCTAGATCTAGTAAAAAGTCATGTTTTAACAGCCTTCTGGAAGGCCAAGATTGTTTCAGGTCAACTGAATCTCAGTGTGACGGTGATTCCATTGTGTAGGTGCTATTACAGAAAAGGTAGTGGAAAGTGGCACTATTTGATAGAGGGGGCCTGAAGTGTGACTCCTCTGTTGTACAGTATCTGGTAAAATGGACAGATGCCCTCACAGATAGACTGGCAAGCAATCTGCACCTGGGCCATGCAGAGCTTTAAAGGTAATCACCTTTAATTGAATTACACCCAGAAGTATATAGGCAGCCAATGCAGCTGGCATAGCAATGGTTTTATGGGGATCAACTTTGAAACACCCAGGATTGTGTGTGCCATTGCGTTCTATGACAGGTGAAACTTCCAAGCTTTACAAGGGCGGCCCCATGTAGGTTGTGTTGCAGTAATCCAGCCAGGAAATAACTAAGGCAATGAATGACAGTGACCCAGACCATAAACAGCCACAGCTTGTGCATAAGTGGAAACTGTAGAAAACCCTTCTCGGTCTTACCCTATGTTGTATACCCATAGATTCTGTACCAAGTCTATATGGGGGAATGCTAACCCATCCAGAGTTAAAGATAAAGAATCATTAGATCCAAGGGGCCAAAACCCCAAAGCCAGAGTTGAGCTGAAACCTGTTCTTCTCATCCAGACTTTCACAGTCTCCCCTTGGGTAAAAGCCTTGACAACATCTTGGACCATTGCTGCTAAATTAGGGCTTTACTTATTTTAAAACACAGTGCTCGCTGCCCCGACTTAGTTAGTATTCCTGCTCTCTCTGTTAGTATTTATTTTGTTGGTTCCTGCCCTTAAAACTATTTCCTCTTGTCTCATAAAATTGGCTTCCATGAGGAGTGGTGTGTGTTTGTTGGGAGTATTAATGGGTAGTTAGTTCTTCTCTTATGCTTTCCCCATCTCATGCTACACAGAAACAAACAGGAAATTTGCATCGATTTTATTTTATTAACACTAAAACGAACAGCACTGATTTGACGAAATCATTTTAACTCGGGGGCTAATATCAAGAGATCTCTTTCGTGCCACAAAAGTTGACATTTCCATGCCAAATGCAACAGATTTCAGTGGAAATCAAAATAATGTGTGCGTGTGGGCTTCCAATTTTGTCAGAATAAAGACAAGGATGGGCAAAATGCTGAATGCAGCTGCTTTGAATGACTTGCTGACCAACATCACCTTTTAATGGGCTTCAGTTTGAGCCCAAGATAACTTCTTTTCAAAATGGAATTGGTGCAAATGTTCCATATTATTAATGGGAAATTGACTTGCCTCTTGCAGCTGAAGTATGATCTTTTGAGTTTCTTGGATAGACCAAGAAATATGGACCATATTGTGCATTGTATTGTTGAATGAGGTCTGGAATTTTGGAACAGACCAGCCACTATCTTAAGTAAGGGAACCCTTCTAGATGTCACTGGTGGCCCTTTCATCTTACCTGATTGTCTTGGAAATGAACCACTGCACTTTGGGTATAACTTCTCTAAACATTTCTGTGAGGAAGTTGGATTTCATGGTAGCACTTATACATTTTCTGTGTGGCATTCAGGGGGGGAAAAACAGACCCAATGTAAATACCCAAAGGACTTGTACCTTATGGGTTTGATTGACATGAGGATATCTGCCTGCTGTCTGCATGCTTTGAGGTCCTGCTGCTTTTGAAATCTGGGATATCTTTTTAAAGGCAGTGAGGCTTTATCTTCAAAGTCAGTCTGAAATCTTTACAAGCAATAGCACAAAGGGGTATGCACGGAGTTAGCCAGAAAATAAAATAGTATTCTCACCTCTACTGCTTACTGGAAATTTGCTGCACTCAGGTCTTGCTTCAGTTTAGTTGAATACTGGCTGTTCTGGAATTTTTCACTTTGAGTGCGTTGGGAAAAATTTGGTTGGTTGGATTTGTTGACTCCAGCGTTCAATCCTGCACACTGCATTCTTTTGAACCTTTTTCTTTTTCCTTGGAAGCTTCAGAGTGTATTTCAAAAATGCAAGACTCCATGCAGATTCCCCAAAGTGGAGGGGGTCAACTTATTTTCCAAAGCACCAGAGGGCAGGACAAGAACCAATGGTTAAAACTACTCAAGGAGGGAAGCAATCTGAAATTAAGGAGAAACTTCCTAACAGTGAGAACAATTAACCCGTGGAACAGCTTGCTTTCAGAAGTTGTGGGTGCTTCATCACTGGAGGTTTTTAAGAAGAGACTGGACAATGATTTGTCTGAAATGGTATAGGATCTCCTGCTTGAGCAGGTGGGTGGACTAGAACAGGGGTCTCCAACCTTGGCAACTTTAAGACCTGTGGATTTCAACTCCCAGAATTCCTCAGCCAGCAAGGCTGAGGAATTCTGGGAGTTGAAGTCCACAAGTCTTAAAGTTGCCAAGGTTGGAGACCCCTGGACTAGAAGATCTCCAAGATCCGTTCCAGCTCTATTATGATTGATGTTAAGCCTGCTAAGTTTAGGGACATGTATATGTATACTCTGTTCATGTTCTTGTGCGCTGCTGATGACAGTCCACAGTGCATTTTGATATGAGGTCTTGTTGGTTTTACCCATTTGTTGGAGTGTTTCTGAACTATAAATGCTTCAAGTTTACTTTTGCTGAGCAAGAATGTGTGCATGATTACTCTTTTATGTGTTAACAAAGACAAGTCTGTGTTCCTCACTGCCTATAAGGTTAGGTTTAGGCATATACAACTTTGAGTATGATATGATTATCCGCCTCATCTGAAGGAGGGAAATCTTCCCCATCCTCCAATTTATCCACCCATACCTACCCAGCTCCCTGTACTTTCTTTCCCTTGCCTCCCTCAGTCAAGGAAACTCCTCAGCAGTGGTTCTTTTTCCAGTTTTTCCACTGAATCACTTCTACTTAGAATAATTTGAAATAACAAAATAACAGAAAAGCCTTAGAAGGAGGTCTTGGAGGTCGTTCTAGTCCAACCTCTGCTCAAGCAAGAGACGCTATATCATTTCAGAGAAATGGTTGTACAATCTCTTCTTAAAAACATCCAGTGTTGGAGCACCCACAACTTCTGGAGGCAAGTTGTTCCACTGATTAATTGTTGTAATTATCAGGAAATTTCTTCTTAGTTCAGGTTGGTTCTCTCCTTGATGAGTTTCCATCCATTGCTTCTTGTCCTGCCTTCAGGTCCTTTGGAAAATAGGTTGATTCCCTCTTCTTTGTGGCAGCTCCCTAGATATTGGAACACTGCTATCATGTCTTCCCTAATCCTTCTTTTTGTTAAACTAGACATACCCAATTCCAGCAACCATTCTTCATATATTTTAGCCTCCAGTCCCCTGGAGGGGGACAATACCTGGAACAAATACTGTTTCTATTTGGCTCTGGATGATCCCAGATAGGTATTTCAGACACTGAATGTTTTGTGTGAGGAATATCCTATTTCTAAATAATTTCTAAATAAGGATCATGTCACTAGATCAGTGGTTCTCAACCTTTCTAATGGCGCGACCTCCCCGCGACCCCCCTGCCGCTGCTGCGACCCCCCTGCCGCCGCGACCCCCTCTCCGCCCCCTCCCCGTGCGGGATGAGGTGACAAAGGGGGCGTGGCACCAGGGGCGAAATGCTCCCGGTTCGGGCTTGCCTGCGGGTCGCCGGACAGCTGATAGCGTCGGAAGCGGGAGACTTTGCCCAGACGCCGCCATTTGGGTACTTTTACCCTCTGTGCATGCGCAAAGCATTCTGCGCATGCGCAGAGGGTAAAAGAACCCAAATGGCGGCGTCCGGGCGGGTGGGCGAAGTCTCCTGCTTGTGTCGCTACTGGCTATCCAGCGACCCGCAGGCACGGCCGAACCGGGAGCATTTCACTCCTGCAGTGACGGTGGCACCAAGATGGCGGGCTAACGCGCACGGCGACCCCTGTGAAATGGTCGTTCGACCCCCAAAGGGGTCGCGACCCACAGGTTGAGAACCGCTGCTCTAGATGGTAACACCTACTCTCACAGTTCCTGATTAAGCTCAAAAAACTTAAAAGTTTGGACCAGGTTGGTACATATACTGGGGAACAACTAGGAAACCTTAAGTATGTGGCTTATATTGGGAAGCTGAAAAATATTCTAGAAGAATGTAAGGGCAGACTATTTTTGTATTATTGTGAGGAAAACCACATAGCTTTGTCCATGAAGTCAACAGGAGTTGACATACTACGAAGAAGATGGTCCTATGAATAAGGATCATCTAAAGTCAGTCCATGACAAAAGGAGGGAGTGAATTTCCTAAATATTTTGTATGGCATTTCGAAACTGAGAACAATAAATTACTAGCTGAATACATACATCAGTTGCTGTTAATGCTGTAACATTGTGTGTATTATTGGATCATTTTATTTCACTCTAAAAGAGATCCTTAATGACTTTCCTCTGTATCTCTACTTCTAAATATCTAGCATTGCTTCTATTATTTTAGGGGGAAAAAGATAACCCAGCTGTTTAAAAATATTACACATGCTTATTTATGAGCCACCTGACTCAAGAGGCTCTACACCATGTACAAATCAAACAGTACAAAGAAGAACATAAAAATAGTGAAAAAACCCTTTTAGGCAATCAGAAATAATAATAATGGCACAGATCTTCTTCTAGATGCTTAATCAGTTTTAAAAGTAATTCAGAAAGCATCAAAATGGGATCCATTCTTTCCTCGGAGGTTAAGATGTTCCAAAGGGGTGAGATAGTCACCCAAAGCACCTAAATTTATATCCTCTCCCATTGTATCTCCTGATAAGAGGAGACCTTCAGGAGAAATTCCCTATTTACCTGAGTTGCGAGACAATTTTACATACAGGTAGTCCTCAACTAATGAACACAACTGACTCCAAATTTTCCATTGTTAAGCAAGACAATTGTTAGGTGAGTTTTGGCCCATTTTACAACCTTTTTTGCCACTGTTGTTAAGTAAATCACTGCAGTTGTTAAGTTAGTAGCATGTTTGTTAAGTGAATCCATTGACTTTGCTTGTTGGAAGGTCACAAAAAGTGATCATACGACCCTGGGACACTGCAACCGTTATAAATACATGCCAGTTGCCAAGTGTCTAAATTTGAAGCTACCACAGGGATGGTATCACAGTATCATGTGTGGTCATCAGTCACTTTTTTCAGTGCCGTTGCAGCTTTGAACATTCACTGAACAAATAGTTGTAAGTCAAGGACTATAGTTGTAAGTCAAGGATTATCTGTAAATACATTTATTCTTGATAAATAAATGCCAAGATTGCTCAGTAAGCACACAGACAGCTGTATTTTGCCCAGTTGATCTTCACGGGCAGATAATCTTCCATCCCCCCCCCCACTCCCCCATCCAGTCAGAGCTGAAGAAGTTTCTTGGATGAGAAGCAAAACATCTTCAAAGAAAAACAAGAAAGTCCAGTTGCCTCTTGAAAAAAGCATCTTTGGGACAACCATGACCTGGATGACTGAGAATCTCCATAGACATCTTCAATGGCAGTCCCATGTAAAGTGGGTTGCAGTCATCAGATACAAGGATGTGTTTAACGGTCTTCAGAGTGTCCTGTTCTAGCCAAGGCTACAATTTATGGCTTATTAACTGAGGCAGGGAAGTTCTTTCTAGACACGATTTTACTGCTCCTCTAGCAGGAGCTGAGTCCAAGAACACCTCTAGATCATGAGTCTGTTCTTCAAGAAGGAACTCAACCTCATCAAAAGCTAAAGTTGATACTACTTCACTATCAATTAGCTTCTGAACCAACAGTCCCTCCTTTTACACTTGATATTGGTGACGTATAAATATTCATTGCTAAGGGCTTTAACAATGGTCATGCCCAAGCTGTACAACTGAGTTATTCTACGAATTAAGGCATGTGTCCCAGAATAATGTTGCAGGGTTAAGGTCCATAGTCATCTAGCTGATCTCATGCCTTAAAGTGGACAACAACTCATGGTCTCCTGGATTTCTAGCCAAATGCCTTAACCACTACACTCAACTGACTCTCTTACCCACAACGTTTTTCAATATTGACCATTCAGATATTCATCTGAAGGTAATTAAGCCTGTGTATTTGAAGAAGCCCTAATCCTATGAGTTGAAGCACACACAGCAACATTTTTACAACAAGAAGCAAGTTTGCCAAATATGGAATGGACATTGGAGAAATCTTTCTTGCACAGTATCTTGAACTTTAAAATAGGCTATAACTTTTAACAGGTCATGAAAAGTTTCTGTGACACCGTTGTTTCATTTGTTTCAAGGCAAAACTTGAAAGTTTCATCAGCTCTGAATTTGATTTGAGGCTGTGTGGCAAAGTTAGAACACAATCCCGAAAACGCAAAGCACCTGTCATTAGGCATGAAAAAGCTAGTAAAAATACCTTCATTCCATTTTGTTTTACCTGCATATTTGCAGTTTGACGCAATGAGTGCTTTATAAGAAGCCAAAAAGTACAGGAAGAAAGTATTTTTACAAAATAAGATTGTCATTCTTCAAGAAGCAAAAAAGATTTCAGTGGGTGATTAACGGAAAAGAACAAATTTATTTAGTACAATAGCTTTAGAGTGATGGACTGGTAGTTAGCGACTGCAAATACATTAGAGATTCACTTCACAAATAGAGCAGCTTGTTCTTTCTCTGAACATTATCTTGCTGAAAAAGGTTCACTGCACACATAGACAATTAGATGTAAGTAAAATAACACCTTGGCAAAACCTTTGCATTAAGGGTTTATATTGTGACTTCTGTAGATTGATAATGTTGTTTTTCCAGGATCCTGCCCTGAAGCATTTTGAATGGGTCATAATGGACTAACTCTAAATAAACAAAAGGACACTTAAGTCAAAAGTTTACCTTCCTGTAGTGTTGTGATGAACCCAGGAACTTCTGAGTGATCTGGGGAGACCAGTTGTTTTTCAGCAGTAACACAACCTGTCCCTATTTTCTCTCACAATGTTTGCTCTGCCTTCTGCAAACAGGGTCAATATTTTACAACAGGCAAACTAATCCACACGCTTGTAAATCCCATCCTTAAAGAGAGCCAGGACGATCATAAAAGATAGTGGGAGAATTTTGCAGTCTTATGGTGCAACCAAGAAACCTGTGCTCTGGGACACCATGCTTGTGAAATTGTCTATCAAGGAGAGTCATATGATGACATGGCATGTAAACATTGTCCTCGCTTGTCCAATGGGAGAATGAGCCAGTATTTGCAACTTTTAGTAAATTCTTTAGCAGATAAGTGTAGCGAAGAAAATGGATGCAAAAAGAAAGTAAGAAAGGGAAGACTCTCAGCAACATTTAGAAAACAGTCTTATGGAGAAATGAAGTACCTCAATTTGCTAAAGTTCTTTGCAAGGAACAACCGAGATTAGACATAAATTAGATAGAAATTAGAGATTAGGACATTTCTCCAATTGCTTCTTTCTGCACTTTCGGCTTACAAATGAAAATGGTATCTTGGGATATATGTGGATGAAAATGGGTGGCCTTTTAAAGAAGCATGTTTAATCTGACATGCATCGTATCATTGCATTTTGCTAGTTATATCCTGTCAGCCTATCTTTGCACATTATTTTGGAATTTGCTTTGCATTTGTTGATTTATCCCTGGAAATCTTGCAGTTAATCAGAATAAAGCTTGTAAGACCAAATCATATTGTATGTGCAGGAAAAAGCTTTGGGGTATTAAGAGCGTTCAAAGTATAATAAGATAAAAATGGCAGTGAAGATGTAGGAGATAACCAGGCTAAGCCTGAGGGAGGGGTCAAACGCGTCATAAGTCATGAGTCTCTGCGCGCCCGCAGAGTCCAGCCCACCTTGAATGCCTCTCTTATCTCCCGCTCATTTCCCTTCACTGGTAGTTGGCCAGATTCTTGTAGAGAGCTTAAGCTTGCAGTAAATCTTTATACTCATTTGAACTGCCTGAATCTCCTGATTTCCTGGGCGCTTGACAGATGATCATAACAAGAATTCCTTGTTGATTGGTTTGTAAGGTAATTATTGTACAGAATTTTCTTCTGCTATTCCACATCTCTTATCTGCTGTTGTACAATCTGTTTGGAAGCTTCTTGTAATTCTGGCTTACTTGCCATTAACCATTTTTCCTACTGGTAGCAGTGAATGGGTTTCTTTATAATGCAGGTATGCATTCAACTCTGAAGCTACCCAGATATGGCCTTTAGTGCCATTCCAGAAACATTCATGGAATAATTGAAGGAGTCTTCAGAACCCTTGGGTCCAACTTTCTATTCAGTGTAGGAAAGCCAGGACATTCCTAATCATTGGGAAGACTCCCAATCCCCATAGTTTTTTTAGTCTAGATTGATAGCCTTTATTATACTTTACTATCCCTTCCTTTTTCATGAAGCAGCACAGGACTGCTTTCTTGGTTAATAATCACCATGCTGTGTGTGTGTGTGTGTGTCCATTTGTGCACTTTCAAGTCAGCGTTGACCCCTGACAATTGCCTGGACTAAATCCTACAGTTTTCTAGACAAGGTTTTTCAGAAGTGGTTTGCCCTTGTTTGCTTTGTAAGGGCAGAGAGAAAATGACTTGTCCAAGGACACAACCAGCTGTTTTGTGCTTCTGGCAGGGCTAGAATTCAGTGTCTCCTGGTTCCTCACCTGGTACCTTAACCACTGCACCACACTGGCTACATATGTATATACAATACTAGTAGCTAGATACCAGTGCTTCGCTACGACACTAAATTAATGAGTAGTTACGATCGAGCTTGATACATTAACACCTAAAGCTTGAAAATTTATGTAGAATATGTAACTCCTTAGCATCAGAGTGTGTTAATGTAAGGCAACTGGCAGTTGGAACAGAGTTCTTTTCAGGTGGGGAGGAGGAGTAGAATGTCTAAACTCCCAGCCCGTAGGCCGGATAAGTCACGCGCTGGCCATGCCCATGCCCGGTTTAGCGAAGGGGTAGCATCAGAGCGTGTTAATATAAGGCAACTGGCAGTTGGAACAGAGTTCTTTTCAGATGGGGAGGGGGAGTAGAACGTCTAACTCCTTAGCATCAGAGCATGTTAATTAATATAATACTGTATAAGAAATACTAATGATCTGATGGTCATTTTGAAAAATCCTTTCTTAGCGAGCACCTAGAAGCCAAGAGGAACATACGTGCCAAGTTTCAAGTTTGTAGGCTTTACAGTTCTGGAGATTTCATGATGAGTGAGTGGTATTTGGATTTTATATATATAGATTAAATTTTATTTTGCAGCAGTATGCATTGTGTTTAATCTGTCCAAAACATTCCAAGAAAAGTGCAGTCTGATCATTCGAAGTACAGGTAGTCCTCGACTTACAACAGTTCATTTAGTGACTGTTCAAATTACAACTGCACTGAAAAAAGTGACTTATGACCATTTCTCCTCACTTACAACCTTTGTAGCATCTCCATGATCATGTGATCAAAATTCAGATGCTTGACAACTGGTTCATACTTATGACCGTTGCTGTGTCTCAAGATCATCTTTGCAACCTTTTGACAAGCAAAATCAATGGGGAAACCAGATTCGCTTAACAACCGTGTTACTAACTTATCAACTGCAGCGATTCACTTAACAACGGAGACAAAATGGTTGTAAAATGGGGCAAAACTCACTTAACAGAAGTCTCACTTAACAACAGATATTTTGGGCTCAGTTGTGGTCATAAGTAGAGGACTGCCTGTATATCAGACCACAGTTTGTTGGCCTTCTTAATTCTTTCCCTTTCAAATGTGGATAGATACGTTTTATTAGCATTTGATGGGATAGTAAATGGTAAGGGGGGATTGAATTCAGTCTCCTCTCATCAATATCTCTTCTGGAAATTTGACATTTCCTCATTTTGGAAAGAACCAGTTTCGGACCTTATAACTAATTTATAAGGAGGTTCCTTATAGGGAATTTTTGTTACTTCTTTGTCCAGTCATTCAATTGATGGAAATTATAATATTGAATCATTGTTGTGCATGGTTAAATCAGAATGTGGTTAGGCAAATCCAGCCATCATTCTCTCACCCATCTCAACTTTATTTTTCCATTCTACTCAAAAAGATCTATGCAAATGTTAGTAGGTTCTTGACACAATTGAGTTAAACAAGGGCTGTAGACTGAAAAGATATAAAAACATCCTGTAAAAAGGCAGTGGCAAACTGCCTGATATTCTTGCCAATGAAACCACATAAATATCCCATGAAGTTACCAGGAGTTGAGAGAAGGGATGGTCTTATGAGAAAATTGAACAAAACTCTCCTTCGGCTTTAGATCACCCCACTGTGTTAAATTATCAATAGTAGAACAAAACCGAAGTATGATAGAAAGGGAAAACAATACAACGTCAATATAAAACAATAGAATAGAATACAATAAGAACTGAACAAGCTAGATGACACTTCAGGCAATCTGTAAAGCAGTTTTGAAGATAGCTCTTTGGCATGCATACAGCATCACTGTCTTTCTGCATGAATGTTTTGTACAGGCCCCATTCAGGCACTGGCAAGAGAATTACTCAAATATTGGATGTCAGTAAAAGAAAACAGAAGGTGGAGGAGAAAAATTTCGGAACCAAGCAAGAAGACAGCAGAGGAATCAGAGTTTGAGGGTTAGCCAACTCAGCTATAGCCTGCACACTCATGTCGATCCATGTTCAAGCTTCCTGTTCTTCAATTGTATCTCTTTTGCATACAGAAAGTTCAGAATTAATCTCTGGTATCTTCAGTTCAGATTCAGAAAAGCTGCTTGCTGAACAGCCATAACTTCTCAGGCTTGTAGGCAACCTTTCAGCCGGACACAAGGAGGACCATATTGGCATATTGACCTCTCCATTACGAGGGTTACCAGATATCTAAACAGGCAAAGTGTCTATTTTTCTTTGTATCTGCAATACAAAATACAGCAAAAACTAGTAAAAAATGTACTTAGGCATACATAGCACTTAGACATTTATCTATTTATCTATTTATCTAGAAGAGCCGAGGTGGCGCAGTGGTTAGAGTGCAGCACTGCAGGCTACTTCAGCTGACTGCTAGCTGCAGTTCGGCGGTTCAAATCTCACCGGCTCAAGGTTGACTCAGCCTTCCATCCTTCTGAGGTGGGTAAAATGAGGACCCAGATTGTTGGGGGCAATATGCTAACTCTGTAAACCGCTTAGAGAGGGCTGTAAAGCACTATGAAGCGGTATATAAGTCTAACTGCTATTGCTATTGCTATCTATTTATCTATTTATCTATTTATCTTTCTCTGATGGTCATTGAACTACAAGTCCCAGAAGTCTTTTATGTTTTTTCACTATATTGGCAGGGGGGGGTTCTTTGATCTATCTATCTATCATCTATTTTATATTGCTGCCTATTCGCCCATGGCGACTCAAGGCGGCTTACAGAATATAAAGCCACATTTAAAACAATAAAAACTAACAAAAAGAATCAAATAAATTAATATAGTACAATATAACAAAATCACCGCCCCACCTCCCACCCCCACACGAGCCATTTAAAGGGCTCCATCCCGCTGTGGGTTCCCCAGGCCCGCTGGCAGAACCAGGTCTTCAGCACCTTCCGGAAGAGTATTAGAGTGGGGGCCATTCTAATCTCTAGGGGAATGATGTTCAAGAGAGAAGGAGTCACCACAGAGAAGGCCCTTCTTCTGGGTCCCACCAGGTGTATCTTCCTCGGGGATGGGACCCGCAACATTCCCTGCCTCCCCGCTCTGATGGGTTAGGTAGATATGACTGGCAAGAGACGGTCCCTCAGATAACCTGGTCCCAAGCCATGAAGGGCTTTAAAGGTGACAACCAGCACCTTGAATTGCACCCGGAAGCAAATCGGCAACCAATGCAACTCCCGCAGGAGAGGTGATACATGTGCACACTGGAGTCTGCACAAAAACATGCGGGCCGCTGCATTTTGCACCAACTGGAGCTTCCGGATGCTCTTCAAGGGCAGCCCCATGTAGAGCGTGTTGCAATAGTCAAGACGGGAAGTGACTAGGGCATGAGTGACTGTGAGTAGGGACTGTTGGTCCAGGAAGTGGCGTAATTGGCACACAACCTGCAGTTTCGCAAAGGCCCTCCTGGCCACGACTGCCACCTGCTCTTTGAGCAGGAGTCATGAATCCAGGGAAACCCCTAGATTATGCACAGGGTCTGTTTGGGGTAGTGTCACCCCATCCAAGACCAAAGGTGGCAATTCTCCCTGACCCAACGAACCCCAAACCCAGAGCCACTCGGTCTTGCAAGGGTTTAGTTTCAACCTGTTGCTCCCCATCCAGCACCTAACAGCCTCTAGGCCAGTGATGGCTAACCTTTTTGCCAAAAGCGGGGGAGCACGGGGGGTTGCGCGTACATGTGCCCACACCCATAATTCAATGTGCCCCACCCCCGCACATGTGCGCGCAACCCCCCCGCACTCCCCCTGCTTTTGGCACGGTGGGCCCGTTTTTTCCTCTCCCCAGGCTCCAAAGGCTTTCTAGGAGCCTGGGGAGGGTGAAAACAGCCTTCCCCACCCCCATGCCCCGGAGGCCCTTCAGAGGCTGGAAACGGCCCGTTTGCCAACTTCCAGTGGGACTGGAAGGCCCATTTTTCACTCTCCCCAGGCTCCAGAGGCTTTCTAGGAGCCTGGAGGGCGAAAACAGCCTTCCCCCCCAGAGGGCCTCCAGAGGCCAGAAACACCCTCCCAGAGCCTCCGCGCAAGCCCTTTACTTACCTCAAAACAGGCCGCTGGAGACTCCTGGAAGGGGAGGGGTGTGTGGCCAGCCGAAAATCAGCTGGCCAGCACGCGCATGTGCGCTGGAGCTGATCTACGGCAATGGCTCCCGTGCTGGCAGATATGGCTCCACGTGCCACCTGTGGCACGCGTGCCATAGGTTCGCCATCACGGCTCTAGGCACTGCAAGAAGGAGGACACGGCATCACTTAACTCACCACAGGCCGAGACATACAGCTGAGTATCATCAGCATATTCAGTCCATGGTGACGGATGATCTCACCCAGTGGCTTCATATAAATGTTAAACAGGAGCGGAGAGAGTACCGAGCCCTGTGGAACCCCGTAAAGCAGTGGGTGAGGGCTGGATCTCTCCCCTCCTATCAACACTAACTGAGAGAGGCTGCAGAGGAAGGAAGTGAACCAGGATAGCACAAGGCCTCCAACTCCCATCCCCTGAAGCCGCCCAAGGAGAATACCATGGTCGATGGTATCAAAAGCCGCCAAGAGGTCAAGTAGAGCAAGGATGGATGGACTACCCCCATCCTGCTCCTGCCAGAGATCATCCAAAAGTGCGACCAGTGCCATTTCTGCCCCAAATCCAGGTCTGACTCCTGATTGGTAGGGGTTGATGTAATCCGTTTCATCCAGAAACCTCTGGAGCTGCTGCGTGACCACCTTCTCAACAACCTTCCCCAAAAAGGGAAGATTGGAGACAGGTTGGAAATTATCCAACTGGGTGGAGTCCAGCGATGGTTTCTTAAGAAGTAGGAGGACCACAGCCTCCTTACAGTGCTGGGACACAGCCCCCTCCTGTAGGGAAGCATTAATTACCGCCAGAGTCCACCCGCCTGTCACCTCCTGGGAAGCTTTCCCAAGCCAGGAGGGACATGGGTCTAAAACACAGGTGCTTGCGCACATACTCCCTAGGATCCTGTCCACTTCCTTGGGAGCAACAGGGTCAAAATGTTCCCTGATAAAAGGGCAAGAACCTACCTCAGGGGCTTCCACCAGACCAGCAACCATGCCGGCATCTAACTGGGAACAAAGTCGAGCGATTTTGTCTTCCAGAAAATCCTCAAATTCCTCAGCATGCCCCTTCAGGTGGACCTCAATCACCTCTTTCCTCAGGAGGAGGAGGCTCACCTTAAAGAGGGTCGCTGGGCAATTATCTGCAGACACAATTAGTGTGGAAAAATATTTACACTTCACCGCACAAATTGCCATGAGGTAGGCCCTAGTAGCAGCTCTTACCTGTGTTCGATCGAGTTCATCCCCTGTCTTCCGCCAGTGGTGCTCTAGACGTCTCCTCATGTTCCTCTCAGTTCCTCTGTATACCACGGGGCACAGAGAGGTCTACGGGTGAGGAGGTCGCATGGGTGCAATCCTATCCAGAGCCTCAGTCACCTTCCTATTCCAAACAGTGACTAAGAGCTCAGCTGGACTGCACAGTAGATCACCAATTATAACCCCCAGCTCCTTCTGGAACCCATCCGGGTCCATTAGTCGACCAATCTAATAGGTCCTGCCTCCCTACGGGGGGGCCCCCCACGGGGGGGGGGGGGTACAGCTCTTGAGAAACTCATTGCCACCAGACTGTGATCTGACCATGACAAAGGGACCAAGGACAGGTCCACCAATTCCAGGTCACATAGGCACTGTTCTGACAAGAACACCAAATTGAGTGTATGACCACTATTACTAGTTGGGCCCTGGATCACCTAGGACAGGCCCATGGAAGTCATGGTTAGTAATAGCAATAGCACTTAGACTTATATACCGCTTTACAGTGCTTTACAGCCCTCTCTAAGCGGTTCACAGAGTCAGCATATTGCCCCCAACAATCTGGGTCCTCATTTTACCCACCTCGGAAGGATGGAAGGCTGAGTCAACCTTGAGCCGGTGAGATTTGAACTGCCGAACTGCAGCTAGCAGTCAGCTGAAGTAGCCTGCAGTACTGCACTCTAACCACTGTGCCACCTCGGCTCTGGTTTCCATGAAATCTCGGGCTACCTCCAACCCTGACCCCAGGATTGGGAGGTTGAAATCCCCCAGAACTATATACCACTTCACAGTGCTTTACAGCCCTCTCTAAGCAGTTTACATATGAGTCATCATATTGCCCCCAACAATCTGGGTCCTCATTTTACCAACCTTGGAAGGATGGAAGGCTGAATCAACCTTGAGCTGGTAAGAATCGAACCCCTGGCAGTCAGCAGAATTAGCCTGCAATACTGCATTCTAACAACTGCGCCACCATACATATGAAATTATATATTATTTTTTTCCAGCATCAAAAAAGACTGGTTTTCAATCACAATATTTTTCCAACAAATCTTTATTTTAAAAACATATGCTAGCAATAGAATCAACAATATAGAATTGTTGATGATATGCTTGTCAAATTTCACCATGGTAATGTATAACACACTAAAATCATAAGACTACATCTAATTTATGTTGGCCATGTCATGCTTGCGAATTCATTGGAGAAGGCTATGATGCTAGGAATGGTTAGTGGACAAAGAAGGAGGGGCAAGCAAAGGACAGGCTGGCTTGATAACATCAAACCTGATGCAAAGTTGAATATACAACAATTTAAAGAAGCTGTGCTTGACAGGGTAAGCATGGAGAGCATTTGCCTATAGAGTCACCAACAACATTAAACAACAATTAAAACCAACAACAATGTATAATGCATTGATAGAGCCATGGTGGTGCAGAGGTTAGAATGCAGTACTGCAGACTACTTCTGTTGACTGCTGACTGCTGGCTGCCTGCAATTTGACAGTTCGAATCTCACCAGGCTCAAGGTTGACTCAGCCTTCCAACCTTCCGAGGTCGGTAAAATGAGGACCCAGATTGTTGGGGGCAATATGCTGACTCTGTAAAACGCTTAGAGAGGGCTGTAAAGCACTGTAAAGCGGTATATAAGTCTAAGTGCTATTGCTATTGTAGGATCTCCAGATTATAGTGATCATAGTTTTGAAGGGGCTGGGACCCATCCCCCTTTTGCTAGATGTCCAGGAACCTGATCCATTACTGAATTCATGGCCAAGGACTGGCCCTTTTCAAACATTGTTTGCTGAGTCCAAGCCATACCTATTGCTGCCTGTCTGACTAATGAGGAAGGGCCTAATGATGTTACAAAACCTTGCATTCATGGCCAACAATTTTGACTCTAACTTCCTAAATCAGTAGTTTTAACCCACCCAAAGAAAACAGGTTTACTAAGTAAGACTGCCTTAATACTGTTAATAATAATAAAAGAGAGAGAGAGAGAGAGAGAGAGAGAGAGAGAGAGAGAGAGAGAGAGAGAGAGAGAGAGAGAGAGAGAGAGAGAGAGAGAGAGGGAGGAGAGAG